>JAUEJL010011433.1:0-10011 GCA_032274825.1 Drosophyllum lusitanicum | reverse complement strand
TAAAATTTTAATATTCAATCACAGATGATTCAGTATACAATCACATGTGATTTGTAAAAGCATCACATGTGAATTACAAAAATACCACTCCGCCTAAATTTTTAAAATGCAATCTGAACCATTGATGTCATTGATCCAAAAGCTAAAATTAGTCTCTTAGGACTATGAATTAAGTATGGACTATTATTGTATTGAGAAACCGAAAAAACTGTAAACCGAGAAATCCGATATCCGGAAAAACCTGAAAGTTAGGATACCCGCTGCTGACGGGTCGGTTCGGGTTTATTTTTCGGATACCCGCGGGTATCCACCAACCCGTATTTTTTATTTTAAAAAAAATTAAATATATTTAATTGTTTCTTAAGGATCCACCAACCCAACCCATTTTCCTAATTTTTAGTAAGCCCAATAGCCCAAATTTTACTTCATCGTGAATTCATGATATCCAATTATCCATCTCTTTATCCCTTTCCAGGCTTCCAAGTTCCAACTCCACTTTATGCCCTAGATTTCTAGCGCAGCCACTCTGTTCCAGTGTTCCACCCATTGACGATTGTGCGGTCGGCGACCACTGAGGCAGGCGACGCCGCCACTCACGACGATCGGGACTCGGCAGCGAGTTTGCAATAGACGTCGGTCCTTTTTAATCTTCATCTCTGTCCTCTTCAATTTTCATCTCGACAGCTTCAAATATCGATAATGTTCGACTGAGGCAGCAACGAACTGAATACATCTTCAGCTCACTGCAATTGGAAATTTGGAAGTTTGCTAGGATTAAAGGTTCGATACTTTGATTTATAAGTTTGAAGGTTTGATTGAAGCTTCTCGTTCTCTACACTTTAGTTGAAGCTATATGTTTTCTGTACATTAACTCATGAAGGCTTCTGATTTAAACTTCCATGAATAGATTAAGCTGAAATTTGTGATATAGAAGGCAGATTAGTAGTCTGTTTTTCGTGATATAGTTAACAGTTTATTACTTTATTAGTGTGTTTTCTTGATTCTTGTTTAGGTTCGACTGATCATATATTTTTTTTGTTTAGTTTAGTAGTCTGTGTTTTTTAAATTAAAGCCATATATATATGTTTCTTTTGTATATCAACTCCATGAACAGATTAAGCATGAACAGGTTAACTCCATGAACATTGAACAGATTAAAGCCATATGCTTCTTTTGTTTTGTATATAACAGATCTGATCAATTGATCATATATGTTTTTTTATTTAGGTTTGATCTGATCATATATGTTTTTTTTATTTAGTTAAGTAGTTTGTGTTTTTTAGATTAAAGCCATATGTTTCTTTTGTATATCAACTCCATGAACAGATTAACTCCATGAACACTTGAACAGATTAAAGCCATATGTTTCTCTTGTATATAACAGGTCTGATCATATATGTTTTTTTTATTTAGTTTAGTAGTCTTTTGTATATTAACTCCATGAACACCGAACAGATTAAACCCATATGTTTCTTTTGTATATAACAAATCTGATCATATATGTTTTTTTAGTTAGGTTTGATCTGATCATATATCTTTTTTTTATTTAGTTTAGTAGTTTGTGTTTTTTAGATTAAAGCCATATGTTTCTTTTGTATATCAACTCCATGAACAGATTAAAGCCATATGTTTCTCTTGTATATAACAAATTTGATCATATATGTTCTTTTATTTAGTTTAGTAGTCTTTTGTATATTAACTCCATGAACATTGAACAGATTAAACTATTAAAGCCATATGCTTCTTTTGTATATAACAGATCTGATCATATATGGTTTTTTATTTACGTTTGATCTGATCATATATGTTTTTTTATTTAGGTTAATATCTAACTTGTTTACTATAGATAAATGGACAATGTAGATGTGGATAATCTTACCTTTGAGACTTCGAGCAATCCTACTCCTGGGGCTGAAAGTGCAAATGCTAATCCTCCATCAATGCAAAATCAAAATGAGGAAGGAAATTTAGAGCAAAACACACAAGAAAAAAGAAAAGATAATAAAAAAGAAAAGTCAGTGGTATGGGATCATTTCACTAGGGATCCTAGTGATCAAACGTTTGCTTCATGTGATTATTGCACTCAAAAATTAAAGTGTCCTAGTAAGAATGGAACAACTTCTCTACGTAATCATCTAGCTCGTTGCAAGAAGTATCCATATAATGTGGATAAGAAACAAAAACTATTGATTTTTCAAAGTCAGTCTTCTGTCCAAGATACCGGTGATAGTAATTCTACATTCATGACATGGAAATTCGATCAAGCTGCGTGTAGGAAGTATCTTGCAAGAATGATAATTCTTGATGAGATGCCTTTCAAGACGGTTGAGCACGAAGGGTTTCGTGACTTTGTGAATATGTTGCAACCCCAATTTCAGATCCCCTCAAGAATCACTGTCGCTAGAGATTGCTTCGATATGTATACAGCCGAGAAGGAAAGTTTGAAGAAGTACTTTAGAAAGACTAAGCAAAGAGTTTGTCTAACAACGGATTTGTGGTCTTCAAGGCAAAACCTTAGCTACATGTGTTTGACAGCTCATTTCATTGATGAAGATTGGAAAATACATAAGAGGATATTAAACTTCTCTGCAGTTTCTGGTCATTCGGGAGAGATTCTTGGGAAATACATTGAAAAAAGCTTGATTGATTGGGGTATTGACAAGGTTCTTACGGTGACGGTCGATAATGCTAGCTCAAATGATCTTTCTGTTCGATACTTAAAGAGAAGGCTAAACACATGGAAGAATAGTGTGTTAGATAGTGAACATCTGCACATGAGATGTTGTGCCCACATATTAAATCTCGTTGTGAAAGATGGTTTAAAAGAAATTGATGACTCCATTTGTCGAATTCGGTCGGCTGTGAAGTAAACAAGGTCTTCGGCTGCTCGGCTCCAATGTTTCAAAGAATGTGTTGAGAAAGTTAAAGTTGCAACTAAAGGACTTGTTTGCCTAGATGCCAAAGCAAGATGGAATTCGACATACTTGATGCTTGAGAATGCTATAAAATTTCATACGAATTTTGATATGTTGGAGGAGCAAGACAATAAGTATAGATCCGAACTGTTATCATCAAAAGGCTTGCCTATTGAAGAAGATTGGAATTATGCTAAGAGTTTGTTACCTTTTCTTAGGGGTTTCTATAATTCCACTTTGCTTCTTTCTGGTTCGTTATATGTGACTAGCAACATGTATTTTCATGAAGTTTTTGGTCTTGGAGCAATGATTAGAAAGATGATGGAAGATGAGGATGAAAATTTGAGAAAGATGGAGGCAAAAATGAAAAAAAATATGACAAGTATTGGAGCAATATTGATAATATTAACATCTATTTATTGATCGGGTCGATTCTTGATCCACGCCATAAATTGGGTTATGTGTCTTTCACTATTAGAAGTAGTTTTGATATTGAAAAGGCTGAGATGTTGATTAATAAAATAGATAGAGTGTTAGATGGGTTGTTTAATCATTATTTGGCTATAGTTGGAGTTGTTAATCAAAATATTGGAAGTAATCAAGTTGTCAATGAAAATGAAAGTATGGAACTTGATGATGACCCTGCTGCATTTTTGAACAATCAATATAAAAAAATTGGAAGAGAGTTCAGGTGCAAAATAGGAGAAGGATAAGTATTTGGTGAGCAGTGTGTGCCTCTACATAGTAAGTTTGAGATATTGAGTTGGTGGAAGAAAAATAAAGCAAGGTTTCCGGTGATGGCAACAATGGCGAGAGGTTTTTTGGCGATTCCTGCCTCAACAGTTGCCTCTGAATCAGCTTTTAGTACCGGAGGACGTGTTCTTGATGCCTTCCATAGTTCACTAACTCCTAGATTGGTTGAGGCACTTGTATGTACTCAAAATTGTCTCAGGTCTAAATCTTTTCCTTTCGACATTGAAGAAAAACTAGAAGAACTTGAAGCACTTGAAGCTGGTATATTTTAGTTTAATAATTTAAAACTAACAACTAATCTTTATCTTCTATGACAACTTTTATAGTTTTACTTCATTTTTGTTTAATAAATGATTTTGATTTGAGATTTGAAGGACTCTCTCCACCATCACCGTTGATGAGTGAAGTTGGATGATACGAACATGTGCTGTTAGTTGAGTAAGTTGTTTAATTAAGTTTAATTAAACATGTTGTTTTAGTAAGTCACGCAAGTTTAATATTTGCAATAATTAAATTAATGAATTAAAAACTTAGTTTGACTAAACATTCCTGTGTATATAAAATCTATGTACTACTCTTTTGTTTTGGTAAACCGTATCATAGGTTTAGAATTGTTTTTGTTTTTATTGATTTCATTCATATAACATGTTGTTTTAGTATAACTTGTATGTGCCTACTGATCCATGATGTTATTATTGAGTAAGTTGAAAAGGTAATTTAATTAAGTTTAATGTTATTATTTTCTATTTTTTGTTTACTTTATGGTGCAAGTTATTTATATTTTCATGATATTGGCAAGGGGATTACTTCACTTGCCTTAAGCTCTCTCCTACATTAAAATTGAATTACATTAAACTTAAATTATAGGAAAATAACTTTGTGTTATGTTGACTGAAAAATGGTGTACATGTCTTACATATATATGTATATATTTTTTCCTATTTCCATGCCGTCATACTATTCAATTTCTAAGCCACTTCTTAATATTATTATTACTTATTGTTGTGCTCCAAATATATGCAGGTGACAAAAGTAAAGAAATGTCTTGTGCTTGAGGAATTTCATGTTTTCATAATCATTACGGCGCGCACTTTGTTTTTTCTAATAATGAATAATTAACTTTGGCTTGTTAACTTGTTGTGTTATTGTGTTTGGATAATGAACCATTAAACTTTGGTTTGTCGTTTGAGTCATGAACTATAGTACTTGGGTGTTTTGTGTTTTAATATATAATTTGTATGTGTGAATCTTCTATTTTATGAATTTGAATTTGTTGAAAAACAGAAAAAATAAAGAAAAGCTCTATTTTTGGGTAACTGTAACCCGGACCGTGGATACCCGTCTCTCTACGGGTACCTGCGAAGCGGGTACCCGTAGTCTGTGGTTCGGTTTCGGTTTATGAATCTGGGTACCCTCCCCCGTGGTGGAGGTTCACAAAAATTTTACTACCCGCCCCGCCCCTCCTCGTGAACACCCCTACCTCATGTGTAACTGTGAGTGTATCTAACATCTCTTTAGTAGAAGTGCAGTGGAGCCCTTGATGATAGATTTCATTTGGGAGTGTAGAGATAAGAGTTGATCTAGCTTTAACATCAAGACTAACCAACCTCTTGTCTTTATCAGACCACAGATGCATGGGCTTGGTAATGATTCTTTCAGTTGTGGAGGTTTGACCTTTTAATTTAGATGGAACAGATAGAACCGGTGTAGGAACATAAGGACCCTCAGTGACAATATCTAGCATTTGGATGTCAAGGGTAGATAGGAAAAGATGTGCTCTACTTTTCCACATGAATAAGTTTTCACCATCAAACATTGGACACCTTGTTAAAGATCCAATGTTTGGCATATTCATATGGTTGGATGATGAGGCCATTTCCAAAGGGGTAGAAGCAGTTGTAGAGTAAGCAAAACAGATCTAGATATGAATTAACCAACTTACTCTGATACCAGTTGTTAGTCCTAGATTTAGTACGCATCAACAAATATTTGTAGAAGGGGGGGTTGAATACAAACTCTAGCTTTTAAAAATTAAAGACACACGATTATACTTTTATATAATTCTTATTGATATTGAATCAGTAATTACATGTACTAGAAGCGAAAATTCTAAGTACAATAAAAGGTGGCAACAATTTGTCTAACACATAAACAAGCTATCTCTAAAAAAACTAATGTTAAGAAACTTCAACACATGAATGAGTTTGTTTCTACACACTTAAGTTAACTCTAAAAACTTTTTTTTGCTTAAAAGCTTGAACTTGCTTCTTGAATATTTTGAAGATCTCAACTTATGAGATTGTTGTATGTAGAAGTTTGTTTGCATGTCCACCATGCATGAGTATATATAGAGGCTTTGGCATCCGGTTGGCTAAGAGAAAGGAGACAAAAAGGCCAAAGAAAATAATATTATAATTGTAAAGTTAGTGGGTGAAAAGTAAACTTACTTTAATCAAGTATTGCCTAAAGTAAGTATACTTTTCAGAAAAGGTGCAGCCCACTCATTATAATAATATTATTTCCTATGCTTATGCCTTGGAAGTTTAAACTTCTATTTCCATGATTACACTTTTATCAACAGTCAAACACTCTTCTGATTTGACTTTACCAAGTATATAATTTTCATCCATACTTAGTTATTGAAAGAAATCTTCGAGATCTTTTTCCTTTGAAGTATCTTTCTCCTTTTCCAAAGGATAAGATGGATCCCTTTTTTCTCGTACTTGATCCAAAAGGTGCTTTAAACTTTTACAAAAAAAGATCTAAAGGCATATAAGAACAATGCATGTTCTGCCTTTGACTTAAAAATAAATACAAAGTATACAGTGAGATGATACCATATAATTCGCGACTCAGCTTACAAAATGTACTAAACTGTAACTGTAGGGTTTACTCAGCCTAAGGAAAGATGACCAATTGATCATAAGAAAGGACTTAGTTAATAACTGATGCTCAGCTGATCATAGGAATGCTCAATTGAAGAACTGTTAAACTTGTGAAAGGTGTAAGCTAATCAACCTAGATGATCAGTTAATCAAGAATGCTCAGTTGATCATTTAGGGTGATAAGCTTAGTAAAACAAAAACTAGTGTTGGAAGGTTTACTTAACTGAAGTGAGAAGGGCTCAGCTGATCAATTGTTATTCCTTAGCTGAAACTTGTAATTTGCTCAGCTGATGATCTTGGCAGCATTAAGTTCGATAGGCAGTACTAACTTTGGAGAGCAGTACTAACTTTGGAAAGCAGCACTAACTTTGGAACGCAATACTAAATTTAGAAGACAACACTAACTTTACTAATAAAAAAGAAAAAACACACTCAACTTTACTAATAATTTCCATTCTCATTAATAATAAAATAATAGTAGTACATTATTACAAATTGGAAAATAGGTATTAAAACTCTCCCCACTTAGACACGATTTCGTCCACAAAATCAATGTGCAAACAGTTTTGTGTAGTCCTTTTTCATCTCCTCTTCCGGTTCCCAAGCACTCAGACCCTCTGTGATGTTCCCATAGAACTTTCACTAGTCCGATCTGCTTATTTTTTTAAGTCCTAGTCTTCCTTTCAAGGACTGCTACCGGTCTTTCAACGTTGTTCATGCTCTCGTCGACGACAATGTCATCCATTTGTACAAAAGTTGATTCATCGGCTAAATACTTCCAAAGATGTGACACGTGGAAGGTGTTGTAAATCCTAGATAATTCCTCTAGTAGTTCAAGTTGATACGCCACCTTGCCAACTTGAGCTGTTATTTTGAACGGTTCGATAAATCTTGGGTTGAACTTGCCTCTTTTCATGAACAGTATGACGCCTTTCTAAGGCGATACCTTAAGTAATACGTGATCTACGACTTGAAACTCCAACTCTGAACGTCTTTTGTCTGCATAACTTTTTTGCCGACTTTGCACTGCTTTTAACCTTTCATAGATCCTCTATATGTTTTCAGTAGTTTTCTGCACCATTTCGGTGCTCCCGAGCTCCCAATGCCCAACCTCACCCTAGAAGATATGGGTTTTACACTGCCTCCCGTATAACATCTCGTACGGAGGCATTCTGATGCTTGCATGATAACTGTTATTGTATGAAATTTCTGCTAATGAGAGATAATTATCCTAGTTTCGCCTGAAATCTAGCACGCAGATTGGCAACATATCCTCTAAGGTTTGTATCATCCTCTCACTCTGACCATCTGTCTAAGGGTGATACTTTGTACTAAAGTGTAACTTCATCCCCAAATTGCCATGAAACTTCTCCCAAAACCTAGAGGTGAATTTCGAATCCTTGTTGGACATCACATACACCGGTACATCATGCCTAGAGATCACCTTCTTCATATACACATTGGCCAAACCTTCCAACGAGAAGGTCTTATGAATTGGGATAAAGTGTGAAGTCTTTGTCAATCTCTTGATTATAACCCAAATGGAAACGAAATTCCTTAGAGTACGAGGTAACTTGGTAATGAAATCCATTGTGATGTACTCCCATTTCTATATCAGAATCTCCAACAGTTGAAGTTTCACATTAACTCTCTGGTGCTCCGCTTTCACCCTTCGATATGTTAAACACTTCTCGACATACTTCGCGACATCCCTCTTCATCCCCGGCCTTTGGTAGTCTGACTTCGAATCCTTGTACATCTTAATAGCCCATGGATGAGTCAAAAATTTAGACTTATGTGCCTTACTTAGCAAGGTCATTCTGACATCCTCTTCACTGGGCACCCAAATTCTCTCATAGCGTGTTAACAACTCTTGGCTATCTGTGACAAATCTCGAAACCTACCCCTTAATTCGTTTTCTCATGTGATTTTCTTTCTTAATAGCTTCTATTTGTGCCGTCCGAATTTGATCAAACAAGAAAGTAGTCACCGTTTGTAACGTCCCAAAATATTTTTTAAATAATAACATTCCAAGATTTACTCTACATAATAAAACTCATCAATCAGCAAAATGGAGTTTACAACCATGAATAATTCAGAATATTTAAACAGTGTTTTGAACAACGAAAGCTAGTGTTTTTAGAATAATGAAATATCAATTTGCTATCACGCTGGAGCCTTTCCTTTCCCCACACCGTAAATTCCTGAAAAGAACAACAAATCAACCAGAAAACATAAAGCTTGGTGAGCTTCCACAACACTCATACCTTATACTAGATAGCACAAAATCAGGTAACAAGTAAACATCACATAACATCATATAACGCCACTGATATCGCCTTAATTATATGTATATTATGAGATATCTTGTTTATTTTTAGCATGTATTGTTCGTAAATTAGTCAAAAGATACTTAATATCTTAAGTTGTTGGATTTCGGGTTAAAATTGCGAATGATGAGAAGTTTTGAGCAAACACTGTAGAAAATAAGAAAAGTTATCCGCTCTGACACACCTCAACTATTTTAATCATATCTCACACATACGAACTTGGATTGAGATGATTCAAGCGGCCATAGAAACTAGACACAGAGGGATACAGTCTGACTTTCATGATAAGTCAAGGTCGCGATGCGACATGAGTCCTGATCGAAAAGGTTCGCGAATGATTTAATGGTCGTGACACAACTAAAACCTAAAAAATTGGAATTATTGGTGAAGAATTAACTGGTTTTGAGCTGATTTTGGATCTACCTGTTCTTGGATAGACAACCTCAAATCGCTTAGTTCACTTTTGAATCACCAAGTTGAGTTCCTTGGTCTAATCACCAAGTTGAATTCCTTGGTTTAGATCGCCATCTCAATAATCGCCTACCACATCAAAAAATTTAAATCGCCATCCTGCTTTATCCTTAGTGAACCGGCAACCAGAAACACCATTAGAATCGCCAACTTCCAAAATCCTTTTTAAATCGTGTATGAGGGTTTTTTATACTTGGCGGGACTTATTTTTTCTAATCTTCCAATTGATTATCTTTGTTGAAATTCTACTAGCCATGTTTGAAACCAATTCTTATTGTTATCACCTTTACCTTTCCACTCAAATATCCGTCATCAAGTATCAATCACGTTTAGTGCCAAACAAGAAGAAGTTTATAAATTAAAGGAGATATAAGAACGTAGTACAAATCTTCTTCTTTATGTAGATTATAGTGAGAAATAGAAAAAGAGAGTAGACGATTTGGAAGAAGAAAATGCCAAACTTATTCTACAACTTTCAGAAGTGATTGAAAAACTTCAAATATCAGAAAACAAGTTTGAGACATAAGAAGATGCCAAGATAAGAAATCTTGAGCAACAATCGTTTGATATTCAAAGCAAGTCTTGTTAGTCCCAGATTGAGTACGCAACAACAAATGTTTGTAGAAGGGGGGGTTGAATACAAACTTTAGCTTTTAA
>JAUEJL010011422.1:0-10011 GCA_032274825.1 Drosophyllum lusitanicum | reverse complement strand
TCGATAAGGACTCGAGCCGAGCTCTTAGAAGCTCGAGCTCGACTCGTTAAATAATTCGAGCTCGTTTTTGGGCTCGAGCTCATTTTTGGGCTCGAACTCGAACTCGAGCTCGATAAAGTTCGACTCGAACGAGCCGAGCTCGAGTTCGAGCTCGAGCTCGAGTTACTCGATAAAAGCTCGACTCGTTTACACCCCTAATTAGACACTTTGTGAATTATTTCTTTTATAGAATCCACACCAATGTTTAATAAAATATATTAAAATAAAATGAAAAGGGAATATCACTTATAAAGGTATATAGAACGTTAGAAATTTAAAACCATCTCAAGGCTTATTTCTAAAGTAGCTTGTATTATAAAAAAATTAATTTTTTATGAATTTCTATTGTGTATATTAAATTTTAAAAGTTTTTATTGTCTTGTATAATTTGTTTTACTATGTGTAACTTGGATACATACATTAGAAAGTATGATATACGTTTAATATATATAATAAGAAGTTATTTTACACAACAGTAGATTAAAATTTCAATACATACAACAGAGAGATTTAAAGTTCTATACATATAATAAGAATTCATGAAAGATTGAATACATTTTTATTAAGTTTGTCCTATATTATATATTTCCACATGTTTCTATAATCCTTTCTAAATCTAACAGAAGTAATTAAATGGTTTCAAAGTTAAAAATATATATAGTAGAAAAACGTATAAAATTGAATATATTTTTATAAACTAAACCATTTAAATTATAGACATGTTTAGTTTTTTGTTATCTTTCTGAACATATTATATTCCAAGGGGGATATTCTAAGTCAAAGTCGATATTAAGGTGCTGGTAAGATTTGCCTAATTTTTTTGACAAAAGTGTTCGAGAAAATCATTAAAACAGAAATGCATATCACTACCTAATGTATATTTATATTTTACATGTAAGTTTCCTAAATTAATAAACGAATCGTTATTTGTTTGTGATTTTACTGTTATTAATTATTTTAGTTAATTATGATTTACTTGCGACCATAAAGGTTTTCATATTAAACTAATACAAGTAAGGTGGTGCAGAATGCACCATCATTTTAGTCAATTGAATACCGTAATAATAAGAACGGAGAGTCAAGGGGGCAACGGCCCCTTTGCGGGGGTTTAGGGGACAACGCCTCCTACTTGGGATCCCGTCCCAAGAGTGATATCAAGATTCAAAAATTTAATCTTGGGATTATCTTAAAAAGTAAATTCGTGATGCCCACTAATAAGGGACAAATCTTTACTCTCAAAGAGTGTGATTTGTCGAGGCCGATCTCTCTATCTTGTTAGAGCAGCCGGAGTGAAGAAGCTGTGGGGGTGGTCAGTGGTATGTGTTCTACACTTGCACATAAAATAAAATAAAAATAATAAAATGTTAAGGTTAGCTATCCTTTGATCGAGGCTTAAATGGGAAGAGTAGAAGACTTGGCTAATAGGCTAATTAAGGCCCATAAAATCAAGCCCACATGCATTGAGTTTTGTTGGAATCAATAGGCCATACATGATGTAAACCATGCTTTCCTCCGTTTCTCTAGGTTTGTTGCTATTTAGATTGTTTTTAATTTATATTATTTACATTGATTTTTCTAATTGTTTAATTTTTTAAATATTGAAATAAAAGTTTTGATTTTTTTTCTATGCATATAATCTTCTATTGTTTATTTTTAAGTAGTAATAAACCGAAAAATGAAAAATGGTAAATTTTTTTAAGTTTTAAGGGTTGAATTTGTAATGATCGGGATATAATATATGAATCTTTTTTATAAAATCTTATAGAGTCATCTCTTTTGTATTGTAGTAGTAGTAATAGTGACAGAATAAAAAAAGTTGTTCTCATAAAATTTTATACAGTCGCGCTTTTAAAATCTCATTCATAGTAATGATAATATTAAAATTATATAGCAAAATAAGAAAAACAATAGATAATAATAATTCAACAGATAAAAAAAAAGGAGAAGGGCTGCCATATAAAGAAACAAATAGAAGGGAAGGGTTACTGTGGAATAAGGAATATATTTAAACAAGGGTGACAAGGGCTAGAAAATAAGTAAAGAACCACTCTATTTGACTTGTATCATGTTTAATATCAATGTTATATGCTTTATATTAATATATGTAAGTGCAAAAAGACAAAATGCTATTGTTAATACTTCCCGTTAATTATTATATATTATAACTAGATTAGATTCTGGTATGATATACGAGTTGGTTTAAAAATGATAAATATTAAACATTAATAAAAAATATTAAAAAATTATAAAACACGAAAGAAATGAAAATTTAAAAAGTGACGACAGACGACGTCAACACTCAAACCAGCGGTGAAAGCGTCAACGCAAGGGGAGGGCATAAGTGATGGTAAAAACGTGGTATCATGATACGAAGAGACGTGATTGTATTTTTTGTACAGATCATCGATTATTATTATAACATTTGTGGACAATAAGTTCAAGTTTTTATTGGTTATAATTAAAAAAAATTGAAATTGTTTAGAAAATATTTTAAAATGATTAAAGTAAAGGTTAAATATGATATTTGTAAATTGGGATGAGTAAATCCGTAAATACGATATATATTAATATTTAAGAAGAGTATATATGAAATTATCCCTAAAACTAAAGTCAAAATTTAATCTAATTTTGACCAAGAAAAGTCAAAATTAAATTTTATTTTTTATTAAAATAGATGATTAAAATTGATTTATTAAATAAAATAATAGTATTGTAAAATAAATTTTATTCAAACGAAGAAGGTTAATATATTGAGATTGTTGTTGGTTGGTCCAAGACTTGGCGTCTAAATTTTTCGTTAATTTGATATTGATTCAAATTTCTTGCACTTGTCATTTTTCTTTAATTGAAAATTTACATCCACTTTTTTGCTATAAATTTAGGACATTCTAAACCAAGTATTTTTAAATTATTATTCAAAAAGGGCATTTTATAGTATCATCAAAGCTTAAAGGCGGCGGAGTGGATCACTGCCGACACGGCATGATTCTTTATGGATTTTTTTAGGTCATGTAAGTAAAAAATATATTCCTCTTTACATATGGTATAAGTAAAAATTATTCATATTACGATATTTGTTATATCAATAGTTAAAATAAAAGTATAGTAGTAAAATAATGTGTCTTATATAGTTATATGAATTATGAAAATTTTCTAGCGTAATTGAAAAAAAAAGTTATGAATCAACTCTTTGTAAGTAATAGTTAAAATAAAAGTATAGTAGTAAAATAATGTGTCTTATATAGTTATATGAATCATGAAAATTTTCTAGCGTAATTGAAAAAAAAGTTATGAATCAACTCTTTGTAAGTAATACTCTCCAAAATATCGTTCTCAATAGCTATTATTGTCAATACATTAAATTTTTCTTGTGACATATAATAATGGATAAGACAACAAGACTCTACATGTAATAATCGCATTAGGCAAACAATCGTCTTGTGATAGATATTTTAGCATAAAGTTAGGTTTGATAGGTTTACCGTGTAAAAATATGTCAAACAACTTTAATTTCATATAAAATTTATTTGCATCTGGCTCTAATCCATTATACTTAAGTGCGACTTCAACACCAGTACACTATGACATATGATTTTTGTCATCAAATTCAAATCTCTTATATGTATTTTTTAAACTTATAGAATAGTCATTTTAAATATGAGATTCCTAATATTTCTATTTTAATAAGTGGACTTTGAAAAATTGTAACATTATATCTATCTCTAAATATAAATAAAAAATTAACTTAGATTATGTTTATTAGACAATCTTATCCGTTTGTTTTGGTAAAATTAAATTTCAACCATTCATTTAAATTAAAAATTTAGATTGATTTTGACTTTTAGGAGTTAAAGTTCTATAATTTGAATCAAAGTTATTACAAATAATTTTGTATATGCTTTTCTTAAACCTTAAAATATCGTATTTACTTATTCTAATTTATAAATATTATATTTATCCTTTATAGCATTTTAAAATATCATATTTAACCAAATTGTTAGTTTTATCATTATAAAATATATTATAATCTGTTTAAATTCTTTTTTAATTATAACCAATAAATAATGACCGTATTACTTTTAATTGTAACAGTAATGAATGATAACTTGTATAAGAAATACAATTACATCTCATATCATAATACCACATTTCTGTCATCACGTCTGTCCTCCCTCCGCGTCGACGCTTTCACCATTGGTCTTGGTGTTGACGTATTTTGTCACCATTTTTTTACTCTCATTTCTTTCGTGCTTTATAACTATTTAGCACCTTCTATTGATGTTTAATTATTATCATTTTTTAAATAAACCCGTGTATCACACGCGTATTCAATCTAGTATGTGTATGTATATATATATATAGGGGAGGGTTCATACGAAAAGTACCTTATTTGCGAAAAATACGAGAAGTAATTTCAGCCATTGATTAGTTTTTCATCTTATGGTTCACATTAATCATAATTAATAATTTTATTTAAATAAAAATGGTAAATTAGTGAACAATAAAATTTCTCTCTGCTCTCTCTAATTAATATTTTTTATTTCTATAATTAATTTTTTCCAGATTTATATATCTCTCTCGTGATTTTTTTCTAGCGTATATTTTTATAATTTTTCTTGTCTTTATCTATTTTAAAAAATCACTACTAAATAATTAAAAAATGAACGTTTACTAATGAATCAATATAGTTAAGTACATTCTTTTTCAAATATTCACCGATGAACAAGCTAAAAAATTAAACCTCTTATTTAATCAATAAACCTACTAAAAATTCATTTTTTAAAAATTCAATAATGAATAAACTAAAAATTCCATTTTTCCAAAAAATATCAACATAGATCTTATTTAATGAAACCAACTATTTACTTAAAACAATAAACCTACTAAAATTCTATTTTTTCATAAGTTCAGCAATGAACAAACTAAAAAACCATTTTTCAGATAAAATACATTACTATTCATTTATGATGAATGATATACAACAAAAATAAAAAAAAATTACATACTAAACAAAACCGATAATCAAAATTAAAATTAATAAATGTTAATAATAAACAAAATCCTGAACGTAGCTACTAAAACTATCAACTCATGAATGTTCAACAATAAACAAAAGAACACAAAAAAAGTGTTAGAATACAACTGATAAAACTTATATTCAATACTGAACACATGTAATAAACCGATCCAACGCATTAATGTTCACTAATAAACGACAGAAATAACAGAAAAAAACTAACTAAATACAACACACGTCCAACAATAGAAAAATCTAGATAACATAATCTTGTTAACTAACCATAACCCAGATCACCAATCAGAAACAGCATAGAAGTGTAGATCCACAATCAGAAACAGCATTGAAGCGTAGAAAATGTATCCACAATGGCTTTACCTAGTTCAGATCGACGTTTGGGGTTCTGGGCGGTTCAGATCAGGTGGAGGTTGGATGTGTTGCAGATCTACCATCTGATTGAACCCTTGTTACCATTAATTTGCAATTCGGAGTGATGTGTTTTTGCGATTGGGTTATCGTCGGCGGCAGTAGTGGAGATCTTCTCGAAGATTCCTAGCGGCAGTGTGATCTTCTCCGGTTGGCTGCAATAATGGAAGCAGATCGAAGAAGGCTTTCAAAAGAAGATGGTGTTGCTTGCGAGGGTGGTGGATCGGCAATAGGGCGGTGACAGCGTGGTGGGGAAGAGAGAAGCAGCGGCGGTATCGTGGTGGGGGAAGAGAGAAGCGGCGACGACAGCTTGGTTGTGCAAGAAAGGCGGCGGCAGCTTGGTGGCGGAAGAAAGGCGGTGGATGCTGCTTGGCGGAAAAGAAGCGACAGTAGCTTGGTGGATGAAATAGGAGACGGCACAAGGTAAGGGAGAGAGAGAATTTGAATAAAATATAGAGGAGAATGGAGATACCTTAGGGATAAGTAACAGACTCAAATATTATTTGGATTTGGTTTTAATTAGGGATATGATTGTGGTGGTTAAAATGACGTTTATAACCTTTTTTTCTTTTAGTTTAATTACCTTAAGGTTTACTTATATTACCATAATGCCACAATCCTTTTTAACCATTGATCAAGTAATCTAATGGTCTTAATTACTTCTCGCACTTTTCGCAAATAAACTACTTTTCGCATGAACCTTCCTCTCTCTATATATATATATATATAAATTTGGGTCCCTTTGAAACACGAGCTACGTAATGCCCATCATGGTCCTCCTAAACGTAAGGCTGACCGGTTACAGTAAAAACAAGTATTTTTTAAAAATCCAATCTTGTATAAAATAAAATAAAAATAAGTTTAATAAGATTCCCACATGGCTATTTAGCCAATTTTATTTACTTACTATTTTTAAACTTCCTCGTAACACAGTATAAGTACATTACTCTCATTAGTTAGGATTTTAAGTTTCCCTTTAAATATGGTTACAGTTTCTAACACACCATATATCCACTGAAAATTGTATTTTCATATCAAGAAACTTTTTAGACCAAACAATACTATAGCATAAGTTTTTGGTAAAAAAGTATGATTCTGATCACACTTATGCCACAAACATCCCAACTATATATCAAAAACTAACAAATCAAATTGAAGCTTGCAGAGGAAACAAGTAATTTATTGGTCACTTGGGTTTGTAAAAACCATCTGAACTTGAATCAAATAATGTAACTAATAGCACATGAGGTATGTGTAGGAATTTAAGAAAACACCTTCATCTTCTATAAACTAAGTGAACTTCTAACATCATCATGAACTAATAAACATACTTACAACATCCTTCACATGGTCCTGCATGCTACTAAGAGATTAGCTCATAAAATTTTATCTTTCTATATATATATATAAGCAGTTTTGGTTGTTCTTTGACCAAATCTGACCTCCAAGATCCTGTGAAAGATGAAGATGAAGAGTGCACTGCCATTTTTTGCAATGGTGACGGGTCAAACCTTCTTACTTTTCACATATTTACTTAATTATCTATAATACATGCTCTATCTTATTACATCTCTAGAGAATCAAGATATAATGTATTCAAATCATTAAACTTTGTCATTTATCGTTTG
Organism: Drosophyllum lusitanicum; assembly: GCA_032274825.1. Lineage (NCBI taxonomy): Eukaryota > Viridiplantae > Streptophyta > Magnoliopsida > Caryophyllales > Drosophyllaceae > Drosophyllum > Drosophyllum lusitanicum. Next base: position 2,901 of record JAUEJL010011422.1, on the reverse strand, counting down.
TTTTCAGATTCTTGAAATATACATAATGACATAATGTGACCCTCATGATTATAAAAATAATACACATATGTATACAAAAGCCTAGGAAACATCAGTGATAACCTTACTCTGTTTTGGTCCGCCATTTACAATTAATTAATAACTTAAACACGAGGTGAAATTATGAATATAATAAATCACCTTTAACAAAATTAAGTAATACCTAATTAGCACCATGCCACCACAGCAGTCTTGGTCCTCCAAGAACTTGAAGGTGAAGTGATTCTGTTAGACAGATGGAGATGATGATGAAGAGTTCATTTCCATTTGTAGCAATGGTGGTTGCTCAGGTTGCACAGGTGGGTTTAACCTTAGCAGCAAAGAAAGCCATAGAAACAGGGATGCACAACTTTTCCTATGCATTCTACTCCAATGCTATAGCATCACTTATTCTTCTTCCTGCTGCTTTCCTCATTCATAGGTAACCTAACACCAGTAATCAAAATTCTTTCTCCTTTCTTGTACTTCTGTTAATCATATTAGACTGAGAAATATATTTTTATTAAATTCACAGATCACCGAATCGCTCAAAGCTAACATCCTCAGCGGCCGGTGGTTTTATTGGACTCGGCATACTAGGGTATCCTCATACATTACCACTCTTAGGATTCATTAATTTCATTATTGGTCAACTGTAGTTTGTAAGCAGCACTTCAAGTCCAAGAATCTCATTCTTTTTTTTTCATTTTTTTAATTAACCACTTGTTTCCAGATTCTTGATGCAGGTAGTTGGGTATGAAGGTATTAAATATGCTTCAGCAACAGAAGCCACAGCAATTCTTAACCTAATACCAGGCTTTACGTTTGTTTTTGCCATCATCTTTGGGTATTCATCAAAAGAATCTCTCCTTTGAGTGATTCTATATAACTAACTAAATGAGCGTGTAATCACACTTCCAGATATCATCTTTTGCAGGGTAGAAAGGTTAAGCTATGGAGGTTTGGCCAAACTCATTGGGACATCAGTTTCAGTTGTAGGGGCTATCGTTGTCACTCTATACACGGGCCCGGAAATTATATCACCTAGTTTAAGTTCAATCAGCCCACAACATCTCCTTGGGCAATCATCAGACTTCATCCTTGGTGGACTGCTGATGCTAATTAGTAGTGTGTTAGGTGGTTTGTTCATCGTCACACAGGTGCATTACTACTGCTTACACATAGAGACATAAAGCTACATCAATAACTACTTGAATATGTAGGTTTGCTTACTTATGATATATATACACAGGCATTGATCCTCAAGAAATATTCAGCAGTGCTGATTCTGGTGTTGGCTTACTGCTCCATTATAGCAGTTTTATCTCTCTTAGCCTCTTTGTTTTTGGAACACGACCTAAATGCGTTTAGTTTGCACTCTAAAACGAGGTTACTCGCCATTTTGTACTCGGTAATTTGTTGACAAGATTGATCTTCCTAGATTCGTATCTTTCCTCTCTAGAAGGATAATTTGTGGTTAAAGTTATAATGCAGGGGTTGTTTGGAGCCGGTTTTCAAATCACAATCGGATCATTGTGTGTGAAGATGAAAGGGCCACTTTTTGTGGCCATGTTTAATCCTTTAGGCATTGTCATTGCAGCTATTATGGGTGCCGTACTTTTAGGGGACGGTCTCTATCTTGGATGGTAAAAAATGCATTAATCTTTCTTAGTTGTGATATTCAGGGCATGCATATTGTTGACAGTAGTTGTTATTAAAATCTTGGCAGTTTAATTGGATCAATAGTGATTGTGATTGGATTCTATGGTGTAATGTGGGGAAAGGCTAAAGAAGATAAAATTGTTGAAGCAAACAGGGTTGACAGCTCAAAGTCCCCTCTATTGCAAGACAACTCTGAAGAGCTAACATGAAAATCAAGCAGCTCACATGAATATTTAAAACTTGATAATGAATATGCTCCATGGATGGCAGTAGTGGTGAGGGAAGAAAGAGTGATGCGCTACGCACTGAGTTGATATCCGGGGTGGTGGTGGTCCTTTGGTCTAGGAACCACTACTAATGCTCTAAACCTTGAGGCGAGCGGGGTTGGTTGAAAACTCGTGGTCGGTCCCCTTTATCAAGATGACATTGGAGAGCAAAATGTTGTGCAGATACAATAAAGATATGAAATTGCAAATGTGTTTGTTTTTCTTTTAATAGTATTTCAAAATAGGCCAGTACGTACTTAATTATTGGTGGCTTAAATGTATGAAATCCGAAATCAACAATATGCAGATAACTAAATGTGACTGATATGATTATAATAATAATGATCTAAGATAAAAGAATACAAAAACTATAGTAAGTTATATGAGTTTACTCTATTTTGCCAGCTAAAATAATTAAAAAATGAGCTAAAATTATGAATAATATATATATATATATATATATATATATATATATATTTCAATTTAGTGATCTCCAAAACCACGAGGTAGTCCTTATGTGTCTCTAGGTTTGATTCTATTATCAACAAATGAAATTTTGCACCCAACTTAAATTTCGGTTATAAATTCAAGACGATCCTAAATAAATATACTGAGATAATTACTCAAAAGGTTTGATGACTATACCAGCATATCGTAATCATACGACCCAATCAACTTGAACCTGTGGAGAGCTAAGCTACTCAATATATAAGAAAGAGGAAGCGTCTTGACCACTGGGAAATCCTTTTGACTTAATGGTAAGCGACTTGATCCTAACAACTGATATTAGAGCGAGGTTGCGGGACATTTTTCTAAATCCACTCGTAGGTTGTAACGAGTTAGAATCCCATGGGTTTAAGGCATTGTGGCATATACTGGTAAAGGGGGGAAAGGGGGGGGGGGGGGGAGGATGTTGGCGACCATACCAACATTAATACGACCCCATTAATTTTAA
>JAUEJL010011411.1:0-10012 GCA_032274825.1 Drosophyllum lusitanicum | reverse complement strand
AGTGATGATGTCTACTTTTAGTAGGTTCAAAACGGAGAAGGAACAAAAGCCAAAAGGGAGGTGATGGATTTGTTTCTTATTAGGTTTACGATGACTAAGGAATAAGATAAAAGCCTAATAGCCAAATAGGAAACATGAAAATATAAGGATAAATAGAAAAATATAAAAAATACAAACCGGTTGACAGGTCGACCCGTGAACCCGCAATCCAACCCGAACACGACCAGTTTATTTTAAAGGGTTGGCGGGTCAACCCGAAATGACCCGAACCCGTTTATGCTCAACCCAAACCCGTTTATTTACGTGTCGGGTTCGTGTCGTATTTCGTGTCGTGTCGATAATTGCCACCCCTTGGGTATATGTATATATTTAAGGTCTACAACATATTAGAAGGGAGAATTTTATCTATATCACTTTGTTAATTACATATAAATCCTTTCAAACCTTTAAATTACATTAATATCCTTCTAAATTAATACTTTTAACTCTCATATATCTCCAATTATACAATTTAATCATAATTACATTATTTTAAAATTAGACAAATTATCCCTAATATAATTTAAATATTAAATCCCCAATATACCCTTAATTACTGATTAGATCATTACCTAAAATGAAACTCACGTACATATATGTTGTCCTCCCTGCGATATCGTGGTGTCGATTCCTCTTCCTGCGGTGATCATCTTCTTGCTGATTCATCTCCCGGTCGAGAATCAAGAGGCCGATACATTGTTCTTCTCCAAGGCTGTTGTTGAGACTTTTGTTCCTGCAATAAGGAGTTTTTTGGGTTTGTATCAATAAATCAATCTGTCAATCAGGTACATTCATGTTTATCTTTCATCGAGAACTTTTGTTCCTGCCATCGAAACTTCATAATTACGTGCTCCAAGTGAAATCAATTTGCATTCAAATGTATGTCTATTTCTTCCTGCCATGGAGTCTTCATACGAATATATTGATTTGTATGAATAAAAAGTAAACGAATTCGACTTATTAACCAATTTTAGTTCAAAAGTATTAATTTTTTCAAGAATTTATTACAACAATGTATTAACTTGAGCACATAACGTGAATTCAAAAGTATTAGTTTGTATTCAAAAGTAAATCAATTTGTTCCTGCCATCATTTAAGTATGAATTCATTGCGTTGTATTAATCTCTTTTGTTTCAGAATTTAAAATTGATTTCTTATTTCAATTGAAGTTACTTTTGAATTTTTACATACGAACGGCACGAACAGGGCTTGTTCGTGTTCGTTTAACTTAAACCGAACAAATAAACGAACACGAACGGACAAACGAACGGATTTCTGTGTTTGTGTTCGTTTGTTTAACTTTAGCCAAACAAATGAACGAACACGAACAATAAACGAACGAGCTTTTGTGTTCGATTGTTTAAAAGACTGGTTATTTCGTGTACATTTTTGTTTATTCATTTAAATGATAAATAAACGTAAACGAACGAACATACACTATATTTCAAATCCAACATTATTAAACACAAATAAACACTATATATAAACACACACACACATATAATATATGTGTATATATAAAAAATATAAACGAACATAAACGAACATTCACGAACATAAATGAACGAACGAGAGCTCTGTTCGTGTTCGTTCATTTAATTAAACAAACGAACATGAACGAACTTCCCGCCGAACGATTTCACAAACGGTTTATGAACGTGTTGTTTGTTTACAGCCCTATATCTGTTATTTCAATTGAATTATTTCTTATTTTTAACAATGGGTTGTATATGTCGTATTTCATTTTCCAATTAGGATAATCTTGTGTTAGATCATAAAGATACATATTGTCTTACATAGGGTCTTCAAATGGACCTACAGGTATAAAAATTTGTCACTATTTATATGTCTAATGGGTATTGATCGGTGAAGAAAGAGCTTTTGGGGAGTCTTTGTAATATAAGTGTCAATGCATGTATTAGTGTGTTAGTTTGGTTTGGAACTATGAAAGATTTATGGTTGGCAAAAGAAAATTCTATGTGGATGCAAATGGGTTGATAGTAACCGAAGAAACATGAGAAATATGTGTCTGCAGTTTGGTTTGACCATGTTAGTCCTACAAATGCAAAGTTTTTAAAGGAAAATAGAGATGTCTACAAAGGGTTTGGAGTGGTGAAAATTGCAGGTAATAAGAACTACTCTGACCCGGCTATGTGCACTTTTCATGTCAAGTTATGAGACAATGTATGTGCCTCTGGACTGGTCATGTGCTTTTGGTTTGAATTTGAGAGTTGATGTGAGGATATAGCATAAGAATTGTGTTTTTCATGTGATACAAGTTTATGTGGATGTATTGTTACTTTAGTAATGAACAAAATTTTTGATATGCCAAAAAAACTTGCAACTAATTGTGAATTGGGTAGTGCACTACCCAATTCAGCTTTTCAATTTCTTTTTAGCTTTTAGTGAAACCCAATTGAATTTGGTGAACGATTATCATCACGTGAACTTCATGGACTTTGGATTCCTGACACATAAAAGAGCACCACCACACGAGGGAACTCAAATCAGATGCTAACTCAAAAGTTGAACCAAAATGAACATAGATGCTAACTCATAAGTTGAAGCAAAAATGCTAGTGCACCAAAGTGAATAAGACTTTGCTAAACCCAATGATACTTGGCTCAACACTCAACCTACTCAACAAGTAATTCAATCTCCCAGTAATCCAATCGGCGATAGATGACACAAGCAGATAGATGAAGAAATAATGCTCAAATTTCTACATCTTGTTTGGCCTTCGAACAGTGATAGATGACCACATGATTATTACCTTTGTCAAACTGAAGCTTTTATGCAGAATTTTCATATTAAATCACTCTATTAGGGTTCGAATTGAAGATTCTCTCCACTTAGTCGGCTTTCTTGATGACCACAAAATTACAAAAGCCCAAAATTGATCCCCACAATTGATAAATGGTTGTTCCTAAGACCCAAAATTGATCCGGTTGTTCCTAAGGACCCAAAGTCGACCGCAGTTGTTAGTTGACAAACATAATCGTAGGGCATAGTACACTTAAGTGAAAGGGTTTTCATTGTTGTTTGTTGATAATTATATGTTTATAACAACCCAGGAGAGGAATTTGACAACTTTATTCTCGATGGCAAAAAGATGATCGGATGGCAACAGTTGTGTCGGCCTCTTTTCTTGCCAGCAGCAAGATGATCGTCGGGAAAAAGGTACGTGAGTTTGATTTTAGGTAATGATATACAAGGGTAAATGGGGATTTAATATTTAAATCATATTAGGAATCTTTTGTCTAATTTTTAAATAATGTAATTATGATTTAATTACATATTTGGACATATATGAGAGTTAAAAATATTTATAAGGATATTGATGTAATTTAAAATTTTAGAATGATATATATGTAATTAATAAAATTTGGAAGAATATAAATGAAATTGTCCCTTTTTAGAAATAGACGCCTGTTGTTTTTGTGTTAGAACTTTAAGATATATGTCATAGTTTTTAGATCTTTGACATTTTCGAATAATAAAACAAATCGTATTAAAAAAGACAAGCCTGAAACATAAAATAAATCATATTTAAAAAAGACAATATTAAAATAATAAAACAAACCATATTTGACAACATTACAATAATTAAATATAATATTTCAAAAAAAAAATACAAGATTATTTTATGATTTAATAAATAAATTTATTAATAATTCTATTTTTAAAGTTTAATTTATACGTTTGTTTGAAAATAACTAGAATTATTTTATAAAAGGTATATTCTCTAAAACCATTTATTCAGTTGTAAAAACTAATGAGTCAAATATGGTTTAATCATCAAAGTTTCGCTTAAATTTCGGTTTAATCATTAAATTTTTTTGAATGATTTAACCATAAAGTTTAGTTTAGTATATATTTTAAACTTGAAGTTTTGCTTGTTTTATGTTTTTACCCATTTATTTACGTGAAACTCGCTAAACAGGTAAATACATATTTTTTTGTATTTTTTTTATTCTTGTTCATAGTTCTTTCCACATCCAAAACATGAACAAAACTATAAAGTATAAACACATATACATACATCGATTACAACATAGTGCAGATCAAAATGTGGACTATGAATTTCTATAACAAGACGAAAACTATATCCAGGTCAAGCAAGCCCAAATCAGAATGGAATCTTATGACCATGAGGATGAACCCTAAATCTGAAAATCATGTGAACATGAAGACGAAAATCTATAGAAACAGATGAAGATGAGCAGTAATCTAAATCCATTTACAAACCTCCACTGTTGTATGAATAACAGTTCGGAACCACCACCGTCGTATAAATAACAGTTTGGAAGCACCGCTCGTATGAATAACATTTCGGAACCGCTGCCGTCGTATGAATAATAGTTCGGAACCACCACCGCCATTTGGCCTTCAACCTTCGCCGCCGTTCAACCTCCAACGTCTAAGAAACCACCGCCGCCATTCAACCTTCAAAATCGATATAATACATAAAGAAACACAAAATTGATTTGTACAAAACCCCACATATCTAGGGATGAACATCGGTTCGTTTTTCCATCTCAATCCGGCGAAACAAGATCTCTCGTGACCCCATTCAATTCTTGTTCGTGTTTAATCTCCGATGAAACCAGATATCTAGTGATCCCAAACTAATCGTTGATTCTAGACCAAAAGTCCAATCTTCGATCCGGCTCCCTCTAAATAGTGTTTATGTCGATGGTGAAGAGAGAGAGAGAGAGAGAGCAGATAGAGGGGGTAGGAAAGGGGGATGCTTGGTAAATTTGTATGTTTCGGTAAGATTTGGTGGTATTTAGGGATGGTTTAACCTAGTTATTAAAGATTAGGTGGTGTTTGGTTAATGTTAATCTATTATAGTGGGTAAATGGATTAAACTAACAAGTAATTCGAACTTTATGGTTAAATCATTCAAAAAAAAACTTTAATGGTTAAACCGAAATTCAAGCGAAACTTTGATGATTCCCAAAACTAATATTAAAAATTTGTCCTGAATTAACTCATCAAATCCTAACATTTAGAAACAAATGCTTTACTTTAAATATTTATGTTTTTTTTACCAATAGAACGCACACACACTAATCTACTCCTAAATCTACACTTTTTGTCCTAGTGGAACTTGAACCCATAACCATAGGCCATGAGGAACTCCTTCCAACACTTTGATACCGCTAGACTACAAGCCTTTTGGTTTTAAATATTTATGTTTAGATGTTAGTTTTTATATCTTGTTCACTCTATCATATTGCAATGCGATGGTAGAAAATAACTCACATCTTATCTTATCTTATAACCTTATTAAAAGAAAAAGATGATGATGTCATCATCCTTTTCAAAACAAACTTTCCACCAATCAAAATATTTCATTTAAAAAAAATTGAAATTAAAGACTCCTTTTACGTCACATATTGCTTCAATCCTTTAAGGAGGATAATATAACTAATTCACCAGATTTTCCGAATTTTTAGATTAATATATTAGTTTGTTCAAATTAACATGGGGCATATCTATGTGAACCTTGACATAAATTGAATTAAATTTAAATATTAGTTAGTTTATTATTTAAATTTGAATATTTGTTATTACGAATTTAAAAAGAGTGGATTTTTAGATTAGTTACAACTAATATTTAAAACCAAATTTACGATTAGTTACAAATAATTAAATTAAGATTAATTACAATAAAGTTCTACTATTATGACGTAATTTGTCAAATTCCAGATTAGTTACAAATAAATTTACATTTTAGATACTAACTAAATATGAGGAATTTTAGATTAGTTACAACTAATACTTTCAATTAAAGAGTACTATAATTTACAATTCTAAAATTTTAAATTTACCGCCAAATAATTATTTATAATCAAATTTAAATTTAAATAATTTTAAATCACCATATTTGATACTCATATTTGTATACACGGTGAAAAAACGAGGAGGAAAATTCCTCTTGATAAATCATTAATATTTAAAGAATCATTGTCGATAAGATTGTACCATTTTTTATTGTTCTTCAGGTAAATAAGTTTTGTTTACATTTTATGAAAGCGATTCACATATGCTAATGTAATATATTATTTTTCTTATTATAGTCATTGTTTACATTTTATGAAAGCGATTCACATATGCTAATGTAATATATTATTTTTCTTATTATAGTAATTAATTATGGAGAATAAACAACCATCTTCATCTGCTCCAAAGCGACCTTCATTGACACAACATTCAAAAGAAAGAAAAAAAATCAAAGGTGATTCATTCTATACATGACAACTATGTTCATAACAGTTCAATAACAATTGAAAATGATAGAAGAAGTTCACGGATTCCTTTAAATTAACGGTACGTTGAATTTCAAATTAGAAATTTGTTCAATATTTACATAAAGTCCAATAGATTTATATTTATATTATATGCTTTATGATGATTCAATCGTCATTTTTAAGTCACTAATCGTTTTAATCTTCGGGGATTTTCAATACCTATATATCAAAGTTAATGAAATTTTTAAGTAAAACTAAAGATATAAATTACAATAAACTAATGAACTTGAACTTACTGTCATTATTAACATTGTTTCTCAAATTTGTCAACCATAATTATTTGTTAATCGGAATTACTTTAATATATTTTTATTTAAAATCATCGATGAATTAACACATCTTTAATGCAAGTCTCCAGCTAAGGAATAGGTAAACAAAAAAATCATCGACGAATATGATTTGAATTATATATATACTAAGATTATTAACTGAGTTATTTTTCAATCACTATTATTCGAGTTATTGTTCAATTAATAGAGAAGAAAACCATACGCAATAGGTTAGATTAAGAAGACGAGCTACAAAGGAAAACCTTCCATATTTATCTTTCAATGTTCATATTTATTTTGTATAATATTTATTCAAATCAATTATATATCACAGTATTGGTGGAGAATACAAGCGATACTCGCAAAATTCAAAATTTCAATACCAACTCTTATGGTATTATACAGAATGGGGATCAACTTTTACAACATTATATAAGAATCAACTACGTCAACTCAGGTTATTTTCTATTTATAGTTTATTTACCTTATTTTTTGATAATTTAACTTGTTTGTATTATAACATTATGTAAATAAAATCTATATTTTCCTTAAACAGATAATTCGCATTCTCCATTATCTCTTTCAAAAGGATCTCCTAATCCAACGACTCTACAAAGTCCTTTAGAATTAGTTCTTGAAACATCTAATGTTCGTGCATGTGGTAGTGCTATAAGAGGTAAAAAAATTTGTTTGATCATTTCTTTAATTCATACATATGTTAATTAGATTCATCTCTTCTGTAATGTTTATTGATTTTTTACAAGATTTTATATTTCTATATATGCTTTTTAATTATTTTTACTATATGTGTTAGTACTCTTCAAAACTATATAAATTTAAAATTGATTTATATCATCACCGTGTTGACACACGGGTCGCTTAGCTAGTTTATTTAATTAAATAAGCATTTATAGTTAGTTTATTTAATTATGCACATCTGTGTAGTTAAATGATTTAACCTTGTTTTTTATAACGATTATCAAATAAATCAATTCCCTTAATTCCAAAAATGTTTTTTCTGTGTGATTATTAAGTTTTTGATGATATTGGCTATAACATCTATGATTAAGATGTTTCTACACATTTACTCTACGGGTATGTAATTTAGCTTCCAACTTTGTTCTATTTATACACATTTTTATGAGTATTCGATTGTGCAAATCAAAACCACTTTTTAATTTTTTTTATTCTTTTCTTTTTGTTTAAATATATAATAATAATAACAATAAATAATTATATATATAAAGAAAAATTCTATTTTTTTCTCAGTCAAACCCTCTCTTATTACATGTCATCTCTCTCGATCACCAAGCATCTCTTTCTCGCGCTCATACATACACATAACGATACATGCATAGTCGGACCACCCCTTAATTTACCCATAGTACGTTAACCATCTAAACCCTCAAAGACCTCCCTCCCTCTCAATAACAATGCATCCATCAAAAGAAAGAGGACTTAATTTCTGTCCACTCGATCGATAGTTTAAGACAATGATCGACGTGAGAAAGAACATGATATATATATATATATATATATATATATATATAGTACAAGGATCAAATACAGTACAAGGATCAAATATATATATATATATAGAGTTAGGATCAAATGAGAACACTTTTAAAATGCCCGACAATGAGAACACTTTTGAGCCTTTGATTTCATTGATCTGATGGTTTAAAAATTGTCACATTTCTTTTGGACCTTTGATTTCATTGATTGGATGTTTAAAAATTGTCACGTTTTTTGATCATTTGTTTGACTATATACATGATACATCAATGCATACAAAAGTGTTGTAATTTGTATGCATCAATGCATACAGATCTTTAAGTTGTTAATATTATAGAAATAACTTTGATTTTATGATTTAGGATGTAAACTTGATTTTTGGATGGTTATGGGTGAACATAAACGTAAAGGAGAAATGCTAAATTACAAGTTTATCCAGTTTCTCACTGTCGTGCATTTTAAAAGGGTTCTCCCTTGAACCTCACCCTATATATATATATATCGACAAGTGTTTCTAATAATTTCATGTTTAGAATAATAAGATATATCATTTTCTTTTTGTAATAATATTTAGTAGCACATTTAACTTTAAAAAAATTGTTTATATATTATCGATATCCGAATCGTATTCAGTTACACCTAATGGATGGTCAATCGTGTGTAGGTGCTTAAATAATATGTCTAGGTTATATATGCTCTCACGCACGCACACACGCACACATATCAAATTATTTAAAGGCACCAATTGTAGCCTAATTGTGTAATGGAGATCGAAGACTTAATTGGTGTTTTCAATCTTGTATTCTTTTACATTTAATGAAAAAAAGGAAAAGAAATGCATGCTTAAGCATATCCTCTAATTACTTAATTTTTTTTTTGTGAATTTAATCAAGAAAATAACACTATTTTAGACTAGTGCTTAATTAATTACAGACATACTATTTTTTTTAAGAGTTAATTACAAAAATGGTCCCTGTGGTTGTCACTGATTTTCACTTTTGGTCCTTTAACTTCAAAAATTACGAAAATAGTCACTGTGATTGTCGTTTTGTTTCACTTCTGGTCCTTTAGGGTAACAGCCATTAACTTTTGCTGTTAAGGTGAGGGCATTTTTGTCAGTTTACGTGTTATCCTCGTTTCCAAACAAGCTAGACCTATTAAAGCTGTTTCCAAACACACTTATTTATAGGTTCTTTTTTATACTTATTTCCAAACACTCTCTCACTTTCTCTCACTCATTCTTTCCATAATTTAAACATAATTTAAGATAGTCTTGTGTTTGAATACTTCCACTTCAGTCACCACCCCTCTCCACCCATACGGGTCAACACCACCGACAGCCATCTCTCCACCCCTTCCGCCGCACGCCACCGCCGCCGCCACCACCACCAAAGCTCTCTCTTCCTCTCACCGTAAGACCATCGACGACAACCACCGCCTCGCCATCGATCATCGGTTGCAGATCTGAACTACCACCGCCTCGACAACCACCAGCTCATCATCGACAACCACCAGCTCGCCACCGACAACCATCGAGACACCACAACGTCGCTAGATCTGAACCACCACGACGAACATAGGGTTTCTGTGCCGCTAGATCTGAACCATCGAGACACCACCAACGCCGCTAGATCTGAAACACCACCGAAAACCGGATTAAAACCCTCGATGAACATAGAGTTTCTGTGCATTCCCCAAAATTACCCTTCTCAAGATCCCTCATATACATATCCAAATTTCCAATCTTACCCTAGTTTTTCTGAAGCTACCCTTCCTGCAGCTCCAGCTCATTACCCCCCTCGTCTTACTATCAAGGCTCCGAGAGACCGACGGATTATCCATCTACTGCTCAGTACAAGCCACCTGAGGCAA
>JAUEJL010011389.1:0-10012 GCA_032274825.1 Drosophyllum lusitanicum | reverse complement strand
CCTCTTTCTGCTGTCAAAGATGAAGTTTTCATGGCATGGAAGTAGTTATACTGTATATTTGTGTAAAAGTTTCTTATATTAGGATGTCAATAGTACTTATGGAGTTATAACAGCCTGAGCCCATTAAAGAATGGATCTCAATAGTACTTATGGACTTATAACAGCCTGGCAAACAACTGGTTGTGTTATATATATCAATTAAGTAAAAACAGCAAACAATTTCGCATATATATCAACTAATCTTGAAAAAGAACAACAAACGATTTAACTTGTCAAAAAAACTTCCATTAATTGACTACATTACTTGACTAAAAACAATATAAGAACAGCATAAGTTTAAAATAGATAACATAACAAATTAAAAACAAGAAGCCAATCAATTACTAAAAGTTAAATAACCAAACAGCAAGAAGCCAATCAATTACTAAAAGTTAAATAATCTACTACATTACTTGACTAAAAACAGCACAAGAAATCGGGCAACATAACATATTAGTTGACTAAAAATAGATAACAGATTAATCAAAGATTCAAAGATTCAAAGACTGAAACAACATCAGACAACATAACAGATTAATTAAAGATTCAAAGATGGAAAAAACAAGAAACAAAACAGATTGAGACTTTAAACAGATTAATCTGTTAACTAGGGCTCAAATTCGAACATAACAGATTAATTATGCAACATAAACAGATTATTCAAATATTCAGACTAATCAAAAACAAGAAACAAAAGTAGATAGTCGATACTCGATACCTCTATTTTGCACAGCTTGAATTCCAACAAAAATCAGTCAATCGAAGGATAGGTGAGTGTGGATGAGTCGAACAACAAATCCGGTCGACTTCGAACAGCACAGGGAGTCTCAATGAGTCGATGGTGAGTCTCGAACAACACAGTGGGAGATTGACTTCAAATAACAAATCGATTACTTCGAGGTTGCAGAAGGAGAAAGAAGGCGACGATGGTGAGTCTGGATGGTGCTGGATGGCGGACTGCAGTCGACGGTCGCGGATGGTGAGTCTCGATGAGTCGATGGTGAATGGTGAGTGTCGATTGTCGAAGTTTGTAATCGAAGAGGCAAGGAGCGATTGAGCGAAGTAGCGACTAGCGAGCGAACAGTAGTCGAGAGGGGGGTGGCTGCGACTTGCGAGAAAGCCAGAAAGGTTCAAATGAGTCGATGAGGGAAAAGATGAAACCCTAAATCTATTTACTTATATATATATATATATTTAAATATTTTTTTAATTAAAATATATATATATATATATATATAAATATAAATATTTTTTAATTAAATATATATATATCGGGGCGGGTGTACCTTGCCCCGATACCGAACCCGATCCCGGGAAAATCCCCGACCCGACCCGGCTCGAAATTGCTTAACCCGACCCGAACTTCACCGGGTTTCGGTTTTCCCGTCGGGTTCGGGGTGTTTTGCCATCCCTAATTGAGACAAGGTGGTAAAGGGAAAATAATATTTTAATCATAAAGCAAGTGGACAAAAAGTAATATTACTTTAGTCAGGAGTGAATAAAGTAATAATACTTTTTCTACAAAAGTACATTCACTGACAATATAATAAATTATTTACCCCACTTTATGCCTTGTAAGTATAAACTTCTTCTTCTATGCTTGTACTTCAGATTTGACTTTACCAAAGATGTAGTTGCCACTCATACTTTAGCATTTTGACAAATCTTCAAGATCTTTATTCGTAGATAACTTTAACCTTTTCCAGGGGATTAAATTCTATCCATTTTGTCCCACTTGGTGGTACAAAAAGTGCAAATACCTTTACAACAAAAAGATCTAAGGCATAGTAGAACAACACATTATCTCTTAAGAAACGATGTCTAATCTCAATATGCTTAGTCTTGGAATGCATCACTGGACTATTTGAGATTGATATTTGCACTAGTGTTGTCATAGAGGATTGGAGTATTGTCAAAATTCACATCATAATCTAGAAGTTGATTTTGAAACTACAGAATCTGAGCACAATGGCTACCTGCAACTATGTACTCAGCTTCAGTAGTAGATGTTGATACTGAATTCTGATTCTTGCTAGACCAACTAACTAGTCTTTCTCCTAACAATTGACAACCTCCTAAAGTACTTTTTCTATCTAATGAGCATCCTACAAAATTAGAGTCAGTGTATCTAACTAACTCAAAATATGAATCTTTGGGGTATAAAAGACCAAGATTAGGAGTTACTTTGAGATACCTGAATATTCTTTTAATAGCAGCAAGATGTGATTCTTTGGGATCTGCTTGATATCTTGCACAAAGACATGTTAAAAACATGATATCTAGTCTACTTGAAGTTAGATATAAAAGTGACCCAATCATACCTCTATTAGCAGTTATAAGAAGTAATGTTCACCGACTTGCTATCATTGTCCTTTCCTAGCTTAAGAGCAGAAGACATAAGTTTTCTCATTGAGGAACAGTTTTTAAAAGCAAACTTCTTGAGTAAATCATTAATATATTTACTTTGATGAATGAATATTCCATCTGCTTCCTGTTTAATTTGTAAACCAAGAAAGTAATTTAACTCACCCATTATGCTCATTTGGTAATTAATAGACATGAGTTTAGAAAACCTTTTACATACTTCCAAATTTGTAAATCTAAATATAATATCATCAACATATATTTGTACCAGTATTACATCACCCTTGTACTTCCTAATAAACAAAGTGCTATTAATGCAACCTCTTGTAAAACCTTTAGTAGTGAGTAAATTAGAGAGGGTGTCATACCAGGTTCTTGGAGCTTGTTTTAGACCATATAAATCTGTTTAAAAAGTAAACATGATCTGGAAGCTTTGAATCCCCGAAACCTGGAGGTTGTTTGACATACACCTCTTCCTTCAGGTCTCTATTCAGAAATGCACTCTTGACATCCATTTAGAACACTTTGAAGCCTTTGAAGGTAACATAGGCTTAAAATAGCCTAATTGCTTCTAGTCTTGCAACAGGGCAAAGGTTTCATCAAAATCAATACCTTCTTCTTGACATTAACCTTGTGCAACTAGTCTTTCCTTGTTTCTGATGATCAAGCCTTGTTCACTCCATCTTGTTTCTAAACACCCACCTTGTTCCAATGATGAGCTTGTCCTTTGGTTTTGGCACAAGTGTCCATACATTGTTCCTTGTAACTCTAAAAACTCTTCTTGCATGGCACTAACCCAGTGTGGATCATTTAAGGCTTCATCAATTTTCTTAGGCTCAATCATAGAGACAAATCTAGAAAACAAACAGAACTTGCAAACTTTTGATCTTGTTCTCACTGGATCCTCTATGTTGCCTATAACTAGATCATGAGCATAATCTATGTGGTCTTTAAAGGTATTTTGGATATTTGTGGGAGTAATGGGATTTTGGATTAAGGGATTTGAAGACAGTATATTTGATATGGAATTAGATTCAAATGATGTTGAATCATTCAACACATCTTTCAGTAAATGGATAGAATAGGTTGAACATGAATGTGTATTCAACTGACTTGGGTTTGAAACAGGTTCTTCTAAGTCATCTTCAATTATTGGTGAAGGTGGATCATCCTGTTCTAAAGAATCTTCTCTATATTGAATTAGATCATTGAATTCTTCACCTGAAACATGATTAGTTAAACAAGAAACAGCAAAGTCATTTTTATTAAAACTTACATTGATGGATTTTTCAATGACTTTGGTTCTAAGGTTGTAGACTCTGTAAGCTTTAGAAATCACAGAGTAACCAACAAACACTCCTTCATTGGCCTTCGGAGCAAACTTATGCAATTGATCCTTTTGATTGAGAATAAAGCATTGACAACCAAATATGTGCAGACAGCTGATGTTTGGCTTCCTTCCCTTTGCACTTCATATGGAGTTTTGTTATGCCTTTTGATAACAAGGGATCTGTTCTGAGTAAAACATGCATAACTTACAGCTTCAGCCCAGAAGTTAAAACTTAACCCATTTTCACACAACATTGTTCTAGCAGCTTCAATAAGAGTTTTGTTTCTTCTTTCAGCAACACCATTCTGTTGTGGGGTTCTTAGAGCAGAAAAGTTTTGAGATATCCCCTTCTCGTCACAGAAAGCTTCCGGAGTTTGATTTCTGAATTCAGTTCCATGGTTACTTCTCAGCATCTTCACCAAGTTTCCATTTATCAATTCCATCTTTTTGATAAAACTTATAATCTCCTTAGCAGACTCACTCTTAGCTCTTAAAAAGAGTACCCAAGTGTATCTTGAGAACTCATCAACCATAACTAGAGCATACTTACTTTCACCAAAACTAGCAGTTGCAACAAAACCAAATAAATCCATATGTAACATGTAGAATGGCTAAGTAATAAAGAAAGCTTGCTTGGATGGAAATGGTGTCTTGTGTTACTTTTCTTTCTCACATGCAGATCAAGGTTTGGGCTTGGAGTAAGTCAGTGAAGGCAATCCTGACACTAATTCACCCTTGCTTAGCTTGTTGATATTCTTGAAGTTCAAGTGAGAAAGCCTCTTGTGCCACAACCAGTTTGTGGCAGTTACACTTATGGAATACAAACAGGTTTCCTTAGATGGATCACCAGAATACATGTCCAAAATGTACACATCTTTGGTTCTCTTGGCACTTAACACTTCGTTGCCTTCATTACTGATTATAAAACCCTTTGTCTTGTTGAAATGGACTTCATTATCTCCATCACACAATTGACTTGTGCTTATGAGATTGTATTTCACTCCTTTGACATATGATACTTTGGATAATTTGAGGTTCCCATTATAAAGTTCACCATAACCCTAGGTCTGGCCAAGTTATTGTCACCAAATGTTACTTTAGGACCTTTATCCTTCTTGTAGTTACTAAGTAGAGCCTTATTACCTGTAATAGTCCTTGAACAACCACTGTCTAAGTACCATGTGTTATTTTCTTGCACAGATATGAATTAAAGAAGGATTAGTAACACTTTGGCCTCCACTAATTAGTGGATCCCTATGGATTGCACTTAGCTTTGCACACAACTTCAGGTTTCTTGGATATGAGAGGAACAACCACATTTTCAGTACAAGTCAGCTATTTTGATTTCTCTTCTTGAGAACATTCAAAGGCCTTATGTTCTTTACTTCCACATTTATAACTTTTTTATTTTTAGTGGCCTTGAGGTATTGAACAACTTTCTTAGAATGCTCATCAGTTACCTTCTCAATCCTCTGATGACCATGGGTCATCAACTGACTAACTTGTCTACTAAACTTTTGAAGTTGATCTTGTAAGCTTTTTAGGTCTTTCCTAGCAGGAACCTTGATTGATCTTTAGATTTTAAAAGTTTTTTACCAACCTTTGATGTGGTAGGATTAGACATAATGCAAGCATCATTACTCGTACTCATAGTTCCTCATATTGAAAGAAAGTTAAGTACTTCATAATCAGCTGAATAGTAATTAAAGGAGCTATGATCAGCTGACAGGCTATCAACTAAGCATTTATCATCTGTTTTTTGATAAGCTGATACATAAGTATTAGCTAATGATTCTTCAGTTTGCATAACACTTAATTTTAAAGCATCTGTTTTCAAGGATTGACAACATAATGTCTCTTTGGTATCAACACATGATTCCTTGCCTTTACTTGCATCATTTGATATATCAACCTTGTCATTGTTTTTGCATTCTAAAGTTAGTGCAAAATTTTGATCAATTTTGGAAGTAGTTAAATCTTTCACATGAGATCTTTCACTTCTAACAAATTTATTGGTGAATACACTCTTTTCTTTAACAACCTTGTGAAAGGCTTGCGGTAGAATGTCAGCCTTTTCAGAGATATTCATATTCTTAGTAGAGTTAAGACAATTAGCAGCTTTTGAGTAATTTCCTCCTATGATAGCTTGAACTTGTTTGGGAATCTACTCATTAACACACTGAGTGGTCTTTTCACCATAAACACACCAAGATTTAACTACATTTTGAAGATCATTGAACTTTTGGGTTGCTTTATTGGTTTCTTCTATTAAGACTTCATTAAATATCTTTTGATTGGCTAATTTATCTTTTAATATTGTTATCTGTTTAAGTTCCTCATCTTTAAGAGTTAACTTCTCTTTAAATGATGTTAGTTCTGTTTTTATCTTCTTTTCTCTTTTAATAGCAGACTGAAAAGCAACACACAAGTAATGAAACATGGAGTTCTTTTCGTTCTCATCATAGTTTACAAATTTACCAACCTGATACATAGACGAAGGATCGTAGTTGGTAGCAGCGCAAGCTTTAGCAGCATGTTTCATGTCCTCATCAAAAGAGCTACAACTACCATCTTTGGCCATTAAACAAAGCTTGGCTGAGATCTCCTCATCTTCATCAGAAGACAGATCTTCCTCCGCCCAATCTTCCTCTTCAGCTATCAATACTTTCCCTTGGTCTTTCTTCTTCATCTCCTTCTTCTCAAGAACAGCAACAAGAAGCTTCTTATACTTGGCTTCATAATCAACCTTACCTTATTGCTTTAACACATCTCTAGGTCTAGAGGTAATCTTGAACTTACAATCACTTGCAATGTGACCAACCTTTCCACAAGAGTAACACTCAGCTATGGAGACATCAAAGGATGTTTTAGATTTTTCTTTGACATCCCTTGGAATCATCTTGTTAAACTTCTTCACAACTTTTCCCTTCTTAAAGGGTTTAAACTTTCTAACCCGCATGCCATATTGCTCAAAGACTGCCTCCGAACTCTCCAAGTCATCACCTTCTTCAACCTCTCCAACATCTTCCTCAGCTTCACTTTCCTCTTCTTCTTCATCACTAGAGTCTTCATCAACAACAGCAAAACTCCTCAACCGGCTATCTCTAGAAACAAGGGTAGTGGAAGAACTTTTAACCACTTCCTTCATTTCTTTGGTGGCAAACTTCCTTCGCTTGGCAGACTACTCATCGTTTAACATATTACTATGGAGCTCAACAAGGGACATACCTTTGATCCTCTCACTATGTCTAAGTACAATGACAAAGTGATCCCAAGACTCTGGAAGAAAGTCCAAGAACTTGTTGACCAACACAAAGTTGGTCTTGTTCAAATATGCCCTTCTAATGTCATTTACTAGGCAATTGAACGTGGTGTAGGTCTAGGTAAGACTTTCACCTTTATAAGCAATGAATAACTCATATTCATGGTTGAGAAGAAGCTTTTTGTTCTCTTTCACCTCCTCTGTGCCTTCATATGCCACGATCAAAGTATCTATCATTTATTTGGTAGAAACACAATTGAGAACTTGATAATAGATTTCATTAGGAAGAGCCGAGACAATGGCAGACCTAGCTTTAACACTAAAGTTCACCATCCTCTTGTCTTCATCAGACCATTGGTGAATTAGGTTTCGTTATCACCCTATTAGCAGAGGGTTGATCATCAGACTTTGTAGTAACACTAGGATGGACACGGGGATATATGGACCATACCTAACAATGGCAAACATTTAAACATCCAAAGTTGATAGAAACATAAGAGCTCTACTTTTCCACATGGAAAAATTCTCTACATCAAACATGGAACACCTTGTGAGTGAACCATTGTTTGGCAGGCTTGCTAAAGCATATGATAAGGCCATTTAGTAAGGGGTATAAGCAATTGTAGAGTAAGCAAAACAGATCAAGATATTAACTATCTAACCTGCTCCGATACCTGTTGTTAGTCCTAGATTAACTACTCAACAACAAATGTTTGTAAAAGGGGGGTTGCATACAAACTTAAGCTTTTTGAATTTAAATGCACACAGTGATACTTTTAATATAATTCTTATTGATGTTAATCAAGAATTACATGTACAAGAAAGTGAAAATTCCAAATACAATAAAAGGTGGAAACTAAATGTCTAACACATAGATAAGCTTCTAAAAAAAACAACTAATGTTCAAAGAAGTCCTACACATGGACAAGTTTACTACACTTTGCTAACTCTAAAACTTGCTCTTGCTTAAAAGCTTCGAACTTGTTCTTCGAGAGAAATGTTCTATGTTGTGTAGTTGATGTATATTGCAAGTTGATAATGCATGTGCATATATAGAGTCTTGGCAGCAACAGATTGGAGGGGATGTAGTGAGACAAAGTGGTAAATAAAAAATAATATTTTAATCATAAAGCAAGCGAACAAAAAGTAATATTACTTTAATCAAGAGTGAATAAAGTAATAATACGTATTCTGCAAAAGTATATCAAGTAATAATATAATAATATTATTTACCCCACTTTATGCCTTCTAACTACAAACTTCTTCTTTGATGCTTGAACTTTTATCAACAGTCGTGTTTATTCAAATTTTACTTTAAGGTGTATTTGCCGGCCATACTTAAGCATTTTGACAAATCTTCAAGATATTTGTTCCTAGGTAACTTTAACCTTTTCCATGGGATAAAGTTCTATCCATTTTGTCCCACTTGGTGGTATAAAAAGTGCAAATACTTTTACAACAAAAAGATCAAAGGCATAGTAGAACAATACATGTTCTGCCTTAGACATAAAACTTAACTAAAATAGAATATACTAAACATCTTTTCAGAACTGAAAATACGACTCAGCTATACAAAATGTACTAAACTGGTAGAAATGAACTCTAAAGCCTAAGTGTTGATTGCTCAGATGATGAGAGAGTGATCGCCTGAAAATAAGACTTAAGTGTTTAAAAGAGATTACTTAGCTGATGTTCATCACAATCACTCCTTAGCTGATGAACTGATTGCTTAGTTGATACTTGAAATTTCTCAGCTGATGGTGTTCTACACTTGTCTTTTCTTCAACTAATCTCATATGATGTCTTCGGCTTATGCTCAATACTTGGCAAGACTTCAGCTGATATTCTATACTTGGTAACTTCTAGTCAGAATCAAAATAACACATGTTTAAATTCATTCTAAGTGTTACTAAATGTTCGGTTTTGTTATCATCAAATCCTATGTATTTCAATAGACAGATTTGATTATTGGGTTGAATGGTTATCTCCCCAACATAAATAATATAATATTTAATTAATAAAGTTAGTGAGACTCAAAGTAAATATTATGTTAATCGTGTTCCAAATAAAATAATATTACTTTATGAAAAATACACCTCACTCACAATATTTAAATATATATCTCGTATACCTTTTTGCCTTGTGCAGTGCAACTTCCCTTTCCATGCTTAGAACTTTTATCATCCATAAAATCTTCGGCATGTGGACTTTCCTAAATATGTTTATTGTGATCCATGCTTTTGTACTTGACAAGATTTTTATAATTTTCATTTAAAAGTAACTTTAAAATTTTTCAATGATTAAAGTTCTATCATTTTTACTTTACTTAGCAAAGCAAAAAGTGCAAATACTTATACAATATAGAAGATCTAAGGCTATAAATGAACAACACATTTTTTGCCTTTGACTTAGATAAATTGCAAAGAAACATATAAAATACCAAAGTACTAAAGAGATAAGATAGTATAGCTAAGGCAAAGATGGCTTAGCTAAGTTTGCTCAGTTAAGCGACGAATGTTGCTTAGGTGATCAAATATATCAAAGTTTCTGGGCAGCTGAGCATCCTGAATGATCAGCTGATCAGCTGAGTACCGACTATACCTGCTAAGTAAAATACAAGTCTTATCTTAACAACACATGTTAAGATAATTTTTAGTCTATTACAAATGATAAGTTTTGTGATCATCGAATATTATGTTTTTCAATAAGATGGTTTAATTCTTGGGTTAAAATGGTTATCTCCCCAACAAATTTACAATTGTTTTACTATATATGTTAGTACTCTTTAACTCCATAAACATTTAAAATTTACTTTAACCATCCCACGTGTTTATACACGAGGTGTTAAATTAGTAATAGTTGTAGTAGTAGTAATAATACTAATAATAATATTAATATTAATATTAATAATAATAATTAATAATAATAATAATAATAATAATTATTATTATTATTATTGTTGTTATTATTATTATTATTATTATTATTATTATTATTATTATTATTATTATTATTAT
>JAUEJL010011378.1:0-10013 GCA_032274825.1 Drosophyllum lusitanicum | reverse complement strand
ACCATAATTGTTTGTTAATCGGAATTGCTTTAATTTATTTCTAATTATTTTTACTATACGTGTTAGTACTCATTAAAACTATATAAATTTAAATTTGACTTATGTCATCCTCGTATTGACACACGGGTCGCTTAGTTAGTAAATAATAATAATAATAATAATAATAATAATAATGTGTGCATAATTTATCGGAAAAATATCCGCTAGTAATTAGTATCGTATCAGGAATATTATTACGTTGACAAACAATATCACACATTCAGGATGGATCAGATATCTTTCCATTCCCTTTTAACCTCTTTTTTCAAACCATTCAATAACGCGGGTTTTGTTGCGATCGTCGATTTATGCACTACAAACCCTAGAATCAATTCTTCCATTGATCTTTCAAAATTGTTATCCGCCGATGGCTAAGGCTAGTTTGTATAGGAGAGTTCTTCCTTCACCTCCTGCTATTGATTTCGCTTCATCAGAAGGCAAGGTCTGTTTTTCACTCTGTTTCAATTTAGGTTTTCACTTTGACGACTTTCTCTGCCTGTTTTCACAATGTTGATGTTTGTTTTAGCTTTGTTTCTAGTTTGATAATTGATTCTGAGAAGGTTGAATGTTGAGCATTTTTTTGATTTTTCCGAAGAAGCAATGCTTCGTAATCTACAAAAAAACTTAGCTGCATTATGACTTAGAGACATCAATTGGGCCCTTAATCTTTACTTCAATATTCGTAATTCTTTTTAATGTGCATTTGGTTTGGACAAACTCCAGGTATTCAAACTTTACCCACATTACTATTGTATGCATCTAACAGTGAAGAGTGCTATTTTATGTACACAACTTTCTAGATTTTCTACTGTGTGTATCCAGATTACCTATTAACAGGCAACTGGTTTATCTTTACTTTGTACATTTTCCACACTAGATCCATGTCATATATGATGTGCCACATCAATATTTTAATTCTTTTATTTAATTTCCAAGTGCTAGAATTAGAACAAATTAGATGACTAGATGTTAATTAAGAAAAAATTAAGTTTTGATTATCATAATCACTAGCTTTGACTAGAAAAGTCAAAGTGTAGCAGGTTATTCTTGGAAGGAATTCTTTGAATTTCTTACTACACTGGACTGCACTCCAACCTAGACATCTTCTAGATTGTTAGTTGGTAAAGGATCCACTGTTTCTGATCTTGTAAAACCCTTTGTTTTTTTAAGCAGTAAATTCTGATTGATGTGGTCAATGCTATGTAAATAGTTGAGTTGAATCATTTGAAACTCAAACACTACAATAGGGCGTGTATGGATGTGTGTTTAAAGTGATTATTGCAACTAAAAGTTGTAACAATTAGTTTGAGTGTCTGTTAAAAAATGATCATGATTATAACTTTTCTACTATTTACCGTCAAATAATCAGAAATAGAGAGAAAAAGTAGGAACTTTGATAAAAAAAAGAAATATAATACTAGCTAACTATCACTGATTAGTATACAATTTAATTCCGCTTCTTCATTTTAATCATTGCATAAACACACATTCAGTCACCCTCAAGGTATTTATCTTTAACACCCTATTTTCATTTCAATTTTATAAAATCTTTAAAGTTTAAATGAAATAACTTCATATCATTATCCAAACACATGTGTGTTTGAAACTAAAACATAACCGTTGTTTACAAAAGAGGTACTTTAAACAAAGTGTTGCATAAACATGTGGGGTGTATAACTTGTATCATCACACTAGTTCAAAAGACAACTTGTCAATAAACATATCATGTTGACCAGTTTCTTTCGGCACCTTTAGTCTCTACATTGGCGCCTACCCTTTGTTCTTGTCCAACACTGCCTTTTCACCTAGGGACACACACTCACTAGCAATGAAATTACACGTTTTAAATACAGTTTTAGCACAATGTGGGATAAACTACAACTTTAGTACATAGGGAGACACTTTTCATTTTACCTTTCATCTAGCTTTGGATCTAATCTATCCACAGATTTATACGACAAAGTGTTTAAATACATCCTCTACTAGGGACACACCTTTCATTTTGCCCACGTTTTCATAAGTGTATACACTAATAGCAAAACAATCCAAGTAAAGTAATTCAGGTATTTAATCAAAGCTTAAATCAAATACTATAATAAAATTCACATTTTAATGTATGCCTCTGTTTGGGAAAACTATGTGTACTCACTTGAAGGTACTGACTGCTATTGGATGACTACACATCTTGTTTAACAAACACCTTAATCACCTATAAATATCGACATTTGATATTAACATTACAGACTGAACACCACTTTTGAACCTTGGCTTCTACATGATTTAAACCTTTTGAAAGGCATAAGCACATGTTTAGGTCAAGTACAAATCCATCCGCCATAATTATTTTTTGGCATTCTACACCACCTCTACATGGGCATGTAGCCCTACACACCCATGTGGAATGCAGAACTCATTTCTGTACTTTTAAAATTTTGAGATTTTAACCTATGTACACGCCTGCCAAAGTACTACAGATTAAAAATAGCTTAAAGTTACCCAAAAATTAACCTAAAACTTTCCCAAACTTCATTTTTAACGTTTCCAATTAAGACCTAAACTTATTATAGTGTTTTAACATCAAAATGAACATCTTTTAACCATCAAAACCTATATATTACATGGATTGAAGTCTATGTGAACCAAATTCATGCTTTGACTCATTAACACCACATGCAACTATGCAAGTGAGATTCTTGCTAAATTCCCACTTTAAACACAATGCAACCCATAGCAACTAGTTTACTACTCATACACCTTTTCTACATCATTAATGGTGCTACTTGCACCTTTTTTTTAATCAAAAACCACACACCTACACATAGAAAGGGAGGATAAGATTTCATACCTCCTGGTTCTCCTTGAAAACAAATTGCCCCTAACACTTTCAAATACTGATTACTGCTTCAATTTGTAGAACTTTCTTTTAAATTTTCCTGAATCCTTGATTCTTTCCTTGGAAGGCACCCAACACGTACTTCCTCACATGCATATATCAAGGGAGGTTCTAAACCCTCTATATTTATTTGTGTTAGAGAAGGACCGAAATATCTATATTTTGACCAGTTTGCACTTCTCATGCCGTTATGTTTTATACATCTTTGACCATCCTCTTATGACTTCTATTAAAAAACAAATATGACCACCTAACATCCACATTCGTGTTTAAATATAACTGATAAGTGATAATAGTTATTCCCTATACAATAGCTTTTAAAATTCTGGGGAATTACATTATCCCTAAATACTTTTAAGCAATCGTGTTGCATACTAGTAAGGAGGTTGTTAAATGATGGCCCTTGTAATCTCATATAGCAACTAAAATAAGTTCTAAATTTTCTGGTCAAGAGTAATTTGTTGACTTACTGACTTTATTTTTCAACTAATCTTCCTATGGGTTCTAAATTTGCAGCAATTGTTTATAGAAGCTATTCAAGGTGGAACAATGGAAGGATTCTTTAAGTTGATATCTTACTTTCAGACACAATCAGAACCTGCATATTGTGGATTAGCTACCCTGGCCATGGTCTTGAATGCACTTTCTATTGATCCGGGGAGAAAATGGAAAGGTAACTTAAATCTTTGATTGCAATGCAGTCTTCTGCATATTTAGCATCCATATTATAGTTCAAAATCTTATTTAGCAAACTGTCTCCAAATCTTGCTATTGCAGATTTAATCTCTTTTATTGGTATAAAACCGTTTAATGATAAGGAGAAAAAAGGATTATTATGCTGTTTCACGAGGTTGTTCTTGGCACTTCACTTCAGGTTAAGGGGTGTTTAAAAGTGCGTTTTGAAACTGGTTATGTGATATTAAATAATCAAAGATAATTGTAGGAGTAATTGTTTGGATCTGCTTCTTTTTTTTGAAATAGTAAAAATAAGAAGCATGTGTTTGGTAAGTTTGTATTTTTAATAAGCATTAATTGACAAAGGACCAAATGAACTTTTTTCTGGAAAAAATTGCAATTTCTTGTGGAAGGGAAGTAAAAGTTGTCAGATACTCAGATTTGATTAAAAGAAGGAATAATAGGTAATCTGATTTTTCCTTTTAAATAATTATTTTTATTCTAATTTATTCAACCCCTGAAATATCAAATTATCAGAAGCGGAATATGTTTTTATCCAAACACTAAATAATCAGTTGCAAAACACAGGTCCATGGAGGTGGTTTGATGAATCTATGCTTGATTGTTGTGAGCCTCTTGAAAAAGTTAAAGCTGAAGGCATTTCCTTTGGGAAAGTTGTGTGTTTGGCTCATTGTGCTGGAGCAAAAGTCGAAGCTTTTCGTACAAATCAAAGTAATATTAATGACTTCAGAAGGCATGTCATCAGATGTTCCACTTCTAATGATTGTCATGTGATATCATCATATAACAGAGGGACTTTTAAACAGGCTAGTTTACTATTTTGTATATGATTCTTATATCAAATTGAAAGTGAGTTTTTATGTCTTTGAATAGTTTTGTTTAAAATGCAGACAGGTAGTGGGCACTTTTCACCTATTGGCGGTTATCATGGTGGAAGGGATATGGTGTTAATTTTGGACGTTGCACGTTTTAAATATCCTCCTCATTGGGTTCCCCTTACACTCTTGTGGGAAGCCATGGATACGTTTGATGATGCAAGTGGATTTCGTAGAGGGTAAATTTCTCTTATTCAACTTTGCCAAATTTTATACTTATTTCTGCATTTAGTTTGTCAAATGGGTGGAATACTCGTGTTTCTACGGTATGGATATTATTTAGAGGTGGCAAAATGGGGCAGGGGTGGGCAGGTTTGATGATGGATTAAGATAAAAAAACAGGTATATTATGTTACTGGTTGAAATGGGTTGGGTAGAGTGGAAGCACATTTTGTCCAGACTTTCAATTTCTTTTTGAGATAATTAGTGTTTTATATATGATTACAGAACCGACATTATGACAATTATAACGCCTTTCAGCCTGCTCAGACATGTTTTAAGTTTTTAACCTGTTTACCTTTTAGCTATTTATTTGTTTTCCTCATTTGACCTGTTTTGAAATAAAATATAATCAGATTTGACCATCCATAAGTAAAATGGGTCAAAATTGCCACCTGTGTGAAATATTATTCTCTCTTGTTTCTCGCTCATCGTTAAACCGTTAATGTTCTGATTTCAATTTCAGATTCATGCTAATATCCAGGCTTCACCGTTCACCTGCACTACTTTACACCTTGGTTCGTTTCATGATTTCTCACGCAGTTGTTTTATTGGATATCCATTGTATATTATTTTTGCAAAAGATTAACAACCTTATATTATAAGAACACCCTTTGACTATAATTATATTTATTTATTTACAGAGCTGTAAGCATGAGAGCTGGGTAAATATTGCGAAGTATTTGGTTGAAGAGGTCCCAACTTTATTAAGTTGTAAGGATGTTAAAGATTTGAATGATGTTCTCTCCATTGTTTTCAATTCTTTGCCATCAAAGTTTCTTGAATTTATCAAGTGGGTTGCAGAAGTTAGACATCGAGAAGATGGTGGTCAAAGTCCAAGTTCAGAAGAGAGAGAAAGGTTAGCTATCAAGGTATAGTAGAGGTCTCCATTTTTATCCATTTACTTATGAATGGGTCAATCGTCAGGTTACATTATAGTATTATACGGGTCAAATCAGGGTCATTAGGTTAAAGGGAACCTTTGAAATAATTTTATCTAAAAGAATAAACTATCGTTCAAATGGTATAAATCTTGCAAAATCATATTTGACACACTAGTTATTTTTAAAAAATTCCACATTTTGGACCAAACGTGTTTGAGTTCAAGGTCAACCCAACCTGACGTTATCCATTTTGTCTCTATATCCTAAAATACCTGTTCCAACCTGTGTCCCAGTCCCACTGATCAGCCTAATTTGCCACTTGAGTATCTAATAACCCCAAACTAACAAACACCACACGATTTCACCCTACGAATTTTATGCTTGTTTTTTGTAGGAAGAGATTCTGAAGCAAGTACAAGAGATTCATCTGTACAAACATGTGACGGAGTTTCTATTCACCGGGAACGCGTGTTTATGCAAAGAATCTTGTTTGACCAATATTACAAACAGCGTGTGTTGCCAGGGTGCACGATTTCATGAAGGAAGTAATAAATCCTCATCCCCTAACAAATTTTGTTGCTGGGAAACTTGTGTGAATTGTATAAGAAACAATGGAGACACCGCACCAGTTACAGCAGTCTCAGGGACAGTGACCAATGGCATCAGCATACAACATGTTGACTTGCTTGTTCCTTCATCAAATATGCATCCCACAGGCAATGATGTTCTAACCGTGCTCTTACTGGCATTGCCACCACAAACATGGCTCGGTATCAAATTTAAGAAACTTTTGGAGGTTATTACTACACTTGTCTCAGTAGACAATCTTCCTACTCTGCTTCAGGAAGAGGTATGACTGCAAACTCTTTGTTAGAGGTCAGATAGGGGGCTGGTTGGGAAAAGGTCGAAAATGGGGTAAATATTGTACCAGTTGGGTTGGGTTGGGTTAACTTGAAATTCCTTTTGTTTGGAAAATTTGAAACCTTTTATAAACAATTAAGAGTGTCAAAAATGATGTTTTAGATTTCGATAATCTTTTTTTTATGGAATGATTGAAGGAGGTTTTATGCATTACAAAAACACAATTTTGGTGATTTTTGACCTGTTTGACACTTTCACCTGATATGTTTTACACGTTTGATTTGTTAGAGATAGAACCGTTACTGGTTTGGCTCATTTATTTTTAAAATGGGTCCAACTTGCCACATCGAGTGCAATTTGCAACAAATTTCGTCATCTGATTTGACTTGTAACATTTTATTTCTGGCATGTTTAAATTGCAGATTATGCACTTGCGTGGTCAACTCTATATTCTGAAGCGATGCAAGGATGATGAAACAGAGGAAGATTTTGGTGCGCCACTCTTTTAGTATGGCTTTCCATAAATTCATCGATTTTCTTTTAGTATATTATTTCATTAATGGACCACACCCTCCTTATTAAAACCGCCTGGGATTACTAATTTACAACCTACAGTTCTTGTTAGGTTATTTAACAATTGTCCGTTATACAAAACATATACCTTTTAAGTTTTAAGACCAGATTGACATTTGGGCCCGGTCAAATGCAACGAACATTATAACACTCAGGCCTCGTTTGGTGATGGGTGGGTGGTGGTGGTGATAGGGAGTGGCGGGTGGCAGTGACGGCGGTTATAGGCTCTACTCTATAAACTGTTGAGAATACGATGATCAGTTTTCTTCCGGGGTTTATCTTGCCTAATTTGATGACAATGAATCTCACTGTTTAAAACGGACTGGGTCGGCCGGTCAAACTGGAAACCGATGGATTAGATGAGGTAGAGTGAATCACTAAACCGCTTAATTAAAAAAGTCCCTGGGATGGCTTTGAGCTCAAACCGAACATAATTCACTAATTTCAGTTTTAGGATTTTCGAACCAAATGGTTTCGGTTTCTATCGGTTTTGGTTTTAGCGGGTTCTAGTTATTAGCGGTTCGGAATCAGTTTTAAAACCGAAATCACCTGGTTTTCAACATTAATATATAATTTCCTACACAAACATTTATTTTTTCAACATTATATACAAATTTCAGCAACAATGGCTAATTTCCACCATTAAGTTTAATGTCTAATAACATATTTCAGAACTAAATAACATTTTTAGCCAACATATTCAAAATATAAAAGTATTTTCTATCATATAATCATAATATAAATGTTTATTTGAAAAGAGATAAACAACAAAGAGAAAGAAAAGTTATTGAAATGTTTAACGGGCTTCATTTACTTCTATTTAATAACTATAAAATTAAAAATATATATAATATATTAAATATTAGTGAGTCGGTTTCTTAAATGGGCGGTTTCTGGTTAAAACCTAACCGAACCCATCGAGTTTTTGAAAATTTAAAACTGAATCATCGGTTTTGAAACAGTTTCGGTTTTAACGAATTGATTTCGATTTTTTGGTATTTATGCTCGCCCTTAGTTTTAAGTGAAACAAAATTTGGCGGCGTTTTACGAATTACCGGCGCAACACCTAATTTCAGGTGTAGCAAAGCCATTTTGAAAATGACATTTCAAGTTATACAAAATTTTGGAAAAGATAGAGCGCATAATCATATGTATCTAACTACTAATGTTTACCCGCGTCTTGCGACCGTGAATTAAAATATGATTATGTTATTGCGAAACTTACCGACAAATTTAAAATATGGTTTAATTTAACAAAATGTATATAACTTTATATGTTTTCTATCGTATGTATCTAACTTTTAAAGTTATCTTTTAGACTATCGAACTCTAAAAGCTTATATTTTAATGTATGGAACCCTCAAAGTCTCAAACTTTACATAGTGTTATTAAATGTATCCAATTTTCAAGCCGAATATATTAAATGGTTAGTTTCGAGAGTTGAATAAAAGGTAAGTTTGAAAGTGGAATACATACAATAATAAAAGTGTAAAGTTAAATACATGTTTGTGAACTGAACCCTTTAAAATATTACATATTTCGCTTATGATGTACTTGTTCATGTATAATTTATTATATCTAAACTGTGTAACAGGTAACAATAATAAAATAAAGAATAGAGTAAGAAAAAAGGAAAATATATAAGAAGAAATCAAAACGTCATAACAAAAGACTAATTGAGGTAAAATTAATTAAATGATCCTAGCCTTTTATGTAAAAAATCGGTTTTAATTATATGATCTTGATAATTCATTTATATAAATGACGAATCAATTTTGACTCTTAGAAATCAAACTAATGTAAATGTGTTTTGAATTTAAATATAACAAGTCAATTATTTTAGTATTGGGACTTATTATATTAAAATGTTATGCGTTATATTTATTAAGTTAAGGTTAAACAAAATCTTTATATACGGGTTCTTACATTTTTTTTTTGAGAATTACCAATATTAAATTTATTTTATATATATTTTTGTATTAACTCTATAATACGGATTTTGATAAATTATGTATTATAGATTGTATTATAAAACTAATATTAAAATTTAATCTATCATATAAGTAATCAAATTTTAATATATATTTTATAATATATAAAATATTTTATATGTTAATGATTATACATAATTTTTGGTGTTATTATCTTCTTAAACCTTAAAATATCGTTTTTGCCTATCCTGCTTTACAAATATCATATTTACGCTTTATAATATTTCAAAATATCATATTTAACTAAATACTTAGTTTTATCATTTTAGAATATTTTATAATTGTTTATATTCTTTTTAATTATAACCAATAAATATTTAACTATATCGTCTCTAATTGTAACAATAATAATCGATGACTTCTAAAAGAAATACAATCACGTCTCTTTGTATCATGATACAACGTTTCTGTCGTCACGTTTGCCCTTTTTGCGTCAACACTTTCACTACTGGTCTAGATGTTGACGTCATCTGTCGCCATTTTTTAGTTCTCATTTCTTTCATATTTTATAATTATACGATATCTTTTTTATATTAACATTAATACTTATCATTTTTTTAAAATCAACTCCCATGTATCTTAATCTATGATATAATATGAGAGCTGTGAAAAGCGAATTTTTATATATGAATAGTTAAGTAAAAAGATAAAAAAAGAATTGCCATAGATATATGTAAAATAATATAAATTTTAAATTTAATAAGATATTACTTGAACCAAAAAAAAGGGGGAAGGGAGTGGGGCGCAAAGTTTGGCTTAGGGGTGTTCACGGGACGGGGCGGGACGGGTAGTTGATTTTTTGCAAACTGCGACTGCGGGGCGGGTACCTAGTTTTAGAAACCGAAACCGAACCGCAAACATCGGGTACCCGTTGTGCGGGTACCCGAAGGGAGGCGGGTATCCATAGTTCGGGTTACGGGTACCCTAAAATTGAAGTGTTTTTCATTTTTGTTATTTTCAAAAAGTTTAGGTTCATAATAAA
>JAUEJL010011367.1:0-10014 GCA_032274825.1 Drosophyllum lusitanicum | reverse complement strand
CATGCTTTTGGTTTTAAGATTGCCACCAAGAACAACCATTATTTTGTTGCCAAACATAATGATAAACTGAAGTTTTTACATACATGTTTCTTCGGTTTTGGTTCCACAAATGTTGGAATTCATCTTTGAAACCTTGATAAGTTCCAAGATTCAAACTTCATCGAGGAAAATCGATCTTCCACCAATCACATAATGTTTGATCAAGCGCTTCACCTCCTATTGCACTATTAGAATCTGATACATGGGGTGTCTGGGACTGCTTATTGAGAATTGAAGGCTTAGGTTTTGTTTGTTTTTTAAAATAAGGTCTTATTTTGAAGAAACGTTTGCGGACGCGCAGACGTTTCTGATAAGCTTGTTTGTTTTTTCAAAGAAACGTCTGTTTCTAATAAGCTTGTTTGTTTTTTCGCAGACATAAGGCCTTATTCTGTCTTATTTTTGCTTATTTTGAGTAGCTAAAAACTATATCTTTTTTTTCGCTGAGACTTAAGACCTTATAAATTACATCTTCTCCTGAATACATGAAATAAGACATAAGACATTTATGTCTTCGAAAACAAACAACACTTTTATACCGACCCAAAACAAATATTAAATAAGAGCAATAATACTATACTATCACTACAAATTTGAACTAAAACTTAAACTAAAGTTATCAAGAGTAAAAACGCCTGTATGGTTTATACTTAAAAAAACTTGTTCTTGTAAGTTATGTTTACAACCATGAAATATATTTTAAAATGATAATATGACACATATATGGTTTAGTCATAGGAATTTGGTTATACATGTTGATAACATATATTTACTTGATTGGAAAAAATGTGTAGCTAGCATCATTTATGGTGGGTTTAAAATGACTAACACACATGTCACTTAAAGTAAGAAATGTAAACAAATCGAGTCAAGCTCGAATATGGTACTTATCGAGCCGAGCCTGACTTGTTAAGACTCGTTTAAACTTCGCTTGTTTAGGCACGGTTATTATTTTGAATTTTTATTAAGATAAATATTATATATAAAAATATATTTAATGAAATAAATTAATTTTCTATATAAAGCTTGTTTAGGCTCGTTTAAGCTCGAGAGCTTAAACAAACGCACTCTTTGAAGTTCGAGCTTGGGCTCCTTTACTAAATGAACTTTAGTTTAGGCTTAACTCGTTACGAGCTTTTAACTATCCGGGCTTTAGTAGCTTACGAGTAGCTCGACGCATTTACATTTCTACTTTTAAAGTATAACAACCCTAAAATATATAATATGCTAGAATCATTATCCTATCCCCTTACTTTATATGTATAAAGAACGAAAACTATTAAAGTTAAACCACATGGAAATTACACCATGATCAAATAGTTCTAGAAAATCGTTTAAGAGTTTTATTTCTTATCTTCTAATATAAATAAAAGATTAACATATTTCAAATTTATTAAACGATTACAGCCCTTCATTTAATAAAAATAAATTTAATTATTTAATCTTAACCATTCATTTAATCAAAATTGGAATTTCATTTTGACTTTTTTTAGGTCAAAATTGAATTTGATTCAAAATAGGGAAACCTTAGATATGTCTTTCTTTACTAGACTTTAAAATATCATATTTGCATGCCCTAATTTACAAATATCATATTTACCCTTTATAATACTTTATAATCATTTTAAATTCTTTTAAATTATAACAAATAAAGACTTGATCTTATTGCGTTAATTGTAACAATAATAATTGATGACATGTACAAGAAATATAATCATATATTTTATATCTTGATACCTGTAACACCCCAATTTCTTTAAATAGTATAAATAAATATATTTCTCATAGATAATCCAATAAATACAAATTCAATTGGACTTATGGTAAAAATCAAACATCAAATTGTTTACAATTATCCAAGAAATGATCAGAGTTTATAAAATATCAATTGTGGAAGAATAGCTGTCACGTTGGGACATTGCCTTTGTCCACTTGAAACGGTCCTGAAATACATCAACAAACACGGGTTAAGCACAAAGCTTAGTGAACATATTACACTCATACATTACATCAGATATCATATTCAAGATTAATGTGCACATCTCATCGGTTATGCCACACAGGTAGGGTGGCCATATTCCAAAGTATCACACAGGCGGGGTGGGCATATACCAATTGAGCCATTTGCTCGGGTAACATCACATAATCATGCGTGAACACATATCATAATATAAGATATAAGTTAGTGAAACTCACCTGATTAGCAACACAAATAATTACAGTACATTAGCAAGGTAGAAAAGTTAGGAAAGTCTATCTGCATGAACCTACAAGCGTGGTACCACTAAGTTAAACACTGACTGTCCGCATGACACTAAAGGATTCTGTCTAAGAACCTAAGTCTTATTCATGCTTTTCAATTCAATTACTTGGACTATGGTTTTCGATTGGTTCCTCGTATAATAGTTTACATTTAGTTTTATCCTTGTTATTTTATGATTCTAACCACGTATGAGTTTAACATTGCAATTTACGATTTCAGCAACTCATATGATTCACGATCATAATTTGCGATTTAGAGTACAACACACACGTCCACTATTTATGATTCATTGGATTTTGCGATCTTAATTTTTGATTCAACCAATCCATCCAATTTTCGATTCTTAGGACTATGATTTATGATTCATATTACACATTCAGTTTACGATTCATATTCTAATTTTGATTTACGATTCATCTTACACTTCTATTTTACAATTCAAAGTTCAACTCGAGGTTTCCGATTCGAGCTTTATACCTCAGTGTGCGATGTGGGGAATCCCCTTAAGGGACTCTACCTACCAAGCCTAAATTACGATTCATGTCTAATTCAAAGTTCAATATATGAAGTTTACGATTCCATGAACATTTACGATTCAATCCGTCGATTGATCTTAGGATTCAACCTCATTCACACCTTAACCATTTCATGAAATCCCAATCCCGTTGTGTTCTAAACTCCAAATAACCAAACCCCAACATTTTAATTCCGTTTTTATCGTGTTATTGGTGATTAAGGATTATAAACATCCTCGGTATGTTTTTCGGTTCATCGGCCTTTAAAAGTGAATCAAAACCCTTCAAACCCGACCAATTCGTGCTATCTCGATTCCATTGTATCACTAACATCTTTTACATCGTATTTCAGTTCATTGATTTCATTTAAAACATATTTATATGTATTTAAATTTCAAAAACAATCTTTTGCCTCATATCAGTTTAACGGGAGGTAAATTCCATCTAAAATCCACCAAAACTCTATATTTTTCCATAGTAATAACATCTAACCGATTGTAAGAAGTTAAGGGTCGTTACCGGATAAGTTTTCGATCGATTGGTTGAAGAACAAAGAAGAATTGGCTGATACTAGATCCTTTGCTCTCGATAGAACACACACCTCCACCTTTTACACACAGTGATGTTTGATACGGCTACAGTGAATACTTCTAGGGTAGTGTGCCCTAATTTAGGGTATTGATACCCTTCCATATAACCCTTGTCCAAACACCGTTAAATCTCATAGCTATTAATTCCAATTTAAATTTAACAATTAGGAAATCTCATTATTTATTAAAACTCAATTAATATTATTCTTATATTACAATTAGGAAACGTGTATTACAATACTGCATTCATGCCGTCATGTCTACCCTCAACCTTACGTTGATGCTTCCACCGCTCTTTTGAGTGTTGAAGCTGTCTATCGCTATTTTTTAAAAATTCTCATTTCTTTTGTGTTTTATAATTATTTAATATCTTTTTATTAATGTTAAATATATATCATTTTTTAAACCAACTCGTATATTATACAAGCATATAATCTAGTTTTACATATAATCAAGTAAGGTCATATTATCAAAAAAGTAAACACATAATTATCACACTTTTTATTTTGTTGGTTGAAAATATTTGATAATATGAAAACTACTTAGTCTAAACAACTTTCATAAATACAACTAAGTAAAAACAATAAAGAATCTATTTTAAGAGAAAATGATATACATGTATCTTAGATAAATACATGCTAGGTGATGTTGCTATTTCATACTACTTCAATTATTAAACACTAAAATAATCTTAATACTACTCGTTTAAGTGATAAAGGACATTTTACTATAAAGGGCAAAATGCGCAAAAATACAAAAAACATTGCTAATATTGCCATTGTATGCAATTAACTTTATTTTGTACTTAAAAATACATACAACTTACAATTTTGGTTCATTGTATACAATTGGTAACTGATTAACCGGTTATCGGTTACCGATTGTATACAATGAACAAATTTTGAAAGTTGTTTGTATATTTAGGTACCAAAGTTCTTTTATGTTTGGCTAGATTACCGGTAAGTTACCTATTTTCATAGGTAACTTGCATAAAATGAACCAAATTTGTAAATTGTGTGTATTTTTAGGTACAAAATAAAATTGATTGTATACAATGACAATATTGGCATAGTTTATTGTATTTTCATACAATTTGCCCTATTATAAATAAATAACATATTATTTTTCTCAAAATAACTTGTTCTACAAAAGATAAAGAATAAATGATCAATGTTGCTAGCACAACACCTAACATAACCATTAACTTAGATGATGTTACACTCACAAATGATATAAATACTCTTCATTTAAATTTATGGGTTAAAATTGTTTAATTATTAATGTTTAACTTACTTTTCAGTTTAACCATCTGTAATATCCGAATTTTTGTAAAAATTATAAAATTATAAATAAATAAATATATAAATATATAAGTTGATTTGAGTATTAAGTGATAACAAATATTATTATCCTTTATATTTGTGTATGGGTGGTGCATGTAATATTTGAAGATAAAAGTGTCAATCCTTGATATTTGAGGGGCTTAAATGAAAATTGGCTAGATATAGAGTATTTGACCCAAATTGGGGGTCAAAACCCCATTTTGTGGCTGGAGAAGGATCGAGAGAGGGCAATGGAAGGGTTTTCAAAGGTTAAGGAAGAAATCAAAGGATAATCTTGTTGATTGTGGTGCTTGAGCCCATATTATGTGATTTTATTACCCATTCTATCATCTAAGCTTGATTTTGAGCAAGGAAAAGGCTAACACAAGTTGGGATTGGTGATCAAGTAAGTGGTAACTTTGATTTGTGTTTGATTTGAGTTGTATGTGATGTATATGATGATTTATTGTTGTTATGTGTTGAAAGTTTTAGCAAATGGGTCATTTTGGGGGGTGAGTGTTGTATTAGGGTTTGTATAAAAAAAGTATTGTAAATAGGTGATGTTAGAAGTTGTTTTGAAAGGTTTTTGAGCCTTTTGTATGCTGCAAGTAAGTTTTGGTTTGAAAAGATTGGGTTTTGGTCAAGTCTATATAAATAAATAAGCAAGAAATTACTGTTCACGGCAGCTCGTGGCGCGAGCCTATGTGCTTCGCGGCGCGAAGCCGCGTGTCCTGCGTAGTGTCTTTTTCCAGGAAATTTCTACCGATATGAGCCTCCCTGCTTCGTGGCGCGAGATGCTCTGAAACCTTCAAAGACCTTATTTTGACCCCTTTGACCTCGTAATTGATTGGGGATTGATTGTTATGATTATAGAAGGTTAAAATGAAGTCTTTTAAGACCTGATTGAGTGTCTAAGCACAGAATTAAGCCTATACTCTTAAGAAGTCTTGTTTTTGGTTAACTTATTCAAGTTGGTCTTATGTTTTGTGATTATAGAACTATTGATCAAGCGATATAGTATTGGTTTCGTAAGGAAGTGATCCTTATCACTTTTCAGGTGAGTACACCCTACAGATACATAGCTTTTGTAAAAGATTATAAGTCATCATAGTTATATTTTTATATGTTTGGCAATTTGATTTACGAAACTTTATGAATTAAGGGATGTGGAACTTGTGTAATCTTTTATGTTGAAGAACATCATTATGGAAATCAAATGAGGCCAATGCTCCACTTAGAAGAAGGTCTATGTTAACGACATGTTTGTACTTGATAATTCCTTGAGACATGATACTCCATATAGGAGGAGTAAGCTATGATCTTGTATTATCTCAAGTGATCTTGAGATGATGAAATTTATTTACACATAGTGTGTGTTATGGATATTGAGATGTCAATTGTGAATGTTGTTTATTGAGCTTTTGTGTTTAAGAACTATGGGTATTGTGATACTCACTTGTTTATTGTGGAGCTTATAAGTGCTTGAGTTATTTGGCCTTGATGGCATGTGTTTTATGTGACCCTTGTGGTATGAGTATAGTCGGGACTAGTATTGCTCAATTGCACATCCAATTGTGTTTTGACCAATATGGGCGTGTGTGTGGTTTAAGAGGCTGCGGCTAACCAAACCAAGGGACACACGTGTGGTATCATTGAGGGATGTTGCAATTGGTGGAGGGGGATGATAGTACCCATTATGAGCGTGTAGTTCAAAAGGCTGACGAGCGAACCGAACTAGTGTATACACGAGTGAACTTGGGGAACAGGTCATTCACTCATTACAACCGTTGTATGGTTGAATGTTTCATGCTCCCCCACCTTGACGGGGAGATATGGTTATCCCTCATTAGGACACATGTTGACCGTGGCTAGCTACCACGTGGAGATGTTGTTGCTCAATGGACTGACCCACATCCTTATGTGTACTTTTGTTTATAGAATTGATTGCCAAACTCGTGTTTTTGAATTATGATGACCTAGTCTAGAAAGATAAATGTTTTTAGTTGTACTCACTAGCTATGTTTTATAGCTAACTCCATGTATAAATGTTTTGTATCCGTAGGTAGACTAGTGGCCTTTGTGAGGCGGGTAGATGCCTTAGGCATTGCTTTGGCTTGTTTTAGCTTCTGGTAATCTTGGATTTTCTATTTGTTTGATTAATGGTCGTGAGATTGACTCATGTAACACCAAAAGCTTGGTTTATAATGATAAATGTTTTATAAGTTCTTGTTTAAATGTTGTACTCAAATTTGCTAAGATATTCAAGAGAAGTTTGATTTACTACAAGTTTTAAATGCTTCCGCGTTAGTTAAAATATTTTATATAAACTATGATTCAAAAATGAGTTTTTGAAAAGTTTAAATTTGTTCTGAAATTCTGGGTGTTACACCATCAAAGTTTTTTAAACAGAATAACCATAAAGTTATGTTTACTTGTTATACGCTTTTACCATATTACTTGTTATGAAAGGTTAAATGTAACCAAACACCCCCAATCCTTCCCAAACACCCTTTAATCCTTTCTAAACACTCCATCTCTCCCATTATACACTCTCTGCTCTTTCCAAACATTCCTTCCTTTTACACATACTCTCTACTCTCCTTCTCTCCCTTTACACACACTAACACTCTTTCACTCTCCGATTAAACAGATCTATGTTACAAACGATTTTGATTTGAAGATTATTTGAATGTTAATATGTGTGTGTCGATTTTGGTCCAGCTGAAGATGGCCACAGGAACGGCGGCAATGGTAATAGGAAAGGTGGCGATGGTGACATGGGACAGTGGCGAGGTGTATCAACTTTGTGTGTGCGTGTAGATTTCAGTATAGTTGTGAGTGTGTATGTGCGCTTTAGGAATCGATTTCAGTCCAACTGTGTGTGTTGATTTTGAAGGTGAAAAGTTTGGATTTCGATTTGAAGATGATTCCGCCTAGATTTCGGTTTAAAGAAGATTCACTGCCACATACCATTGGATATGATCCGAAATTGGCTAAGTGGCCCTTGGCCCATTTATTTTACGAATTGGATTATGACTCTAATTAATATTCGGGTTAGACTCTAATTAATATTAGGGTTAGTTTTTTATTATATATATTATATTATATAATAATATATATAAAAGTTAGCCGCCGTGAGTTTCTAGGGTGAGAGAGATTTAGTATTATTGGTAAAAACCAATAATTTAGTTTGTTAGCTTTTCTTTGTTATTCACAGATTTAGGTTATTTTTTATTACCTGCGTTCTTGTAAACTCCTCATA
The DNA here is from genome assembly GCA_032274825.1 of Drosophyllum lusitanicum. Taxonomy (NCBI): domain Eukaryota; kingdom Viridiplantae; phylum Streptophyta; class Magnoliopsida; order Caryophyllales; family Drosophyllaceae; genus Drosophyllum; species Drosophyllum lusitanicum. The sequence goes on along the minus strand of JAUEJL010011367.1, from coordinate 2,026 downwards.
TTTTTACCATAATAGTGATATCATCGGTTGTGTCCGTGGTTTTTTCGGTAAAAGGTTTTTCCATGTTAAATCTTGATGTTCTCATTTTCCAATATTTATTCGTATTTCATTTCTACATGGTTCGATATATTTATTTTGCAACTAGTGGTATCAGAGCCACGTTGATTTCGTTACCTTTTTTTTCAATTTAGTGGGTTTTATATTGACATGACTACTTTAAAATACGTTCTTCCGCTGCTAAACCGAGATACAAGATTTTCTTTATGGCAAGTGAAGATGCGAGCGAAATTGGCTCACATTGATCTTGATGATGCACTATTATGTCTTGAAAAGATGCCCGCGGCTTTGTCGGATGAGGAGAAAGAAAGAAAATATTGTAAGGCTCTCTATTATATTCATCTCCATTTATCAAATAATATTTTACAAGAAATTTTGAAAGAAGGCTCCATCAACCTTGATGGTAGATAATTTGCCATATAAAATTGCTGGAATTGGTTCAATCCAGATCAAGATGTATGATGGTATTATTAGATCTTTGTCAGATGTTCGACATGTTCCATGTTTAAAAAGAAACTTTATTTCTTTTACTATAGATCTTAAAAAGTACAAATATTATGGTAAAGGAGGTGTTCTAGAGATCTCAAAAGCAACTTTGATCGAGTTGAACGCTTCTTGTAATGTTGAAGAAACCATTTATGGAGAGGTTTTAATCGCTATTCCAGCAACTAAGTTTGAGCTTTGCTCATGCTTGGTTGATATGACAATCTAATTTCAAAGGGTTGTTGGCACACAATGATTTTTATGATGAGGAGTTCAATGAAGGTTTATCTACTTATTAGCAGTGCAAATTCGTCTCAACGTAGAGATTGTTGGATATGATCGGAAATTGGCTAAGTGGACCCTTGCCCTAAGTGGACCCTTGCCCCATTTACTCTACGAATTGACTTATGACTCTAATTAAGAGTAGGGTTAGTTTTTTAATTATATTGTAATACCCGTTTTCCAAAAATAATTGTAATAATTATAAGAGAAATATATGTATGAGTTTTACGATGTTTCGTTTTATAAGAGATACATATTTATACCCGTGTATTAAAGAAAAGATAAAAGAAATTGAAATTCAGAATTTAGTGTCTGTCGCGGCGCGACGCATGAGTATTGTCGCGGCGCGACAGGTCAAAAAGCAAAACGAATCTACTTTCGGCCGAGTGGAACTGCTAGTCGTTTGAGTGCGATCTCTGACGTGTCACGGCGCGACACAATGGTTCTGTCGCGGCGCGACAGACCAAAACCGTCTGTATATACAAGTTCAAGCCTTCATTCATGCACAACCATTTTGTAACGTTACTCTGCCGAGATTTACCCCCATATACGAGTATAAGTCAGTTTAAGTGTTGATTAGTACGTATATTGAAGTCTTAGAAGCTCGTGTGGTGTTATATTGAAGATCGGAGAATCGTGGTGCTATCGGCTCGAGCTAGGGTTCAGATCTAACGTCAAATCTAAGAGGTAAGCTTCTGATATAGTATTATTAAGTTGTAGTATGCATGTTTTAAGGTTATAAGATGATGTAGCAATGTATTTACGATATTTGGACGGATAGGTTGACATATATATATTGTTAAAGACGATTAACAGGATTGTATATATATATATATATATATATATATATATATGTTGGATCTAGAATTTAAAAGTGGTATGGTTAGAAATCTAGTTATGTTGATATATTGATGATAAGAGGAACGAGTCGTGTTAAGATCCGTACAGAAACTTAGATTTTTGTATATTGAGATTTAAATTAGTATTGGGTACGGATAGATACTGTTTATACAGTAATACTTATGTTGAGAATATATGTTGAAATCATGTTGTAGGGTGTTTCCGGTATACGCGAGGATATTCCGGATTATTATTGTGATAGCCTAGTATTTTCTGAGACTACTGCCGTCAGGTGAGTTTTCACTAACTTACTCATTATATTGTGATATGTATATATTGAAAGCATATGTTATGTGAAAGTATG
>JAUEJL010011356.1:0-10014 GCA_032274825.1 Drosophyllum lusitanicum | reverse complement strand
TATATATAACTTTTTAAAGTCAAATATCTCTTATAAATATGCATTTGTATGCATCTTAACTTTCTTACATTAATATGCATATCAATAAGATTGTTTTTTGTTTGAACATACATGATCTTCTCATATGATTTATTGAACGAAAAAACTAATACTGTGAAATGACTAATATATTTTTTGTAGAATCAACTATGAACGCATTATAAGCATCTTATGTTAGAGAATTCATCTATTTGATTGATGATGTTATGTGTATTATATGACGATTTAGTAAATATATAAGGTCTTTTATCAAGAACATTATTTATCTTACTAAACTATTACAATATTTGATTGATTACAATTGATGTGAACCGATTGTAAAGGTTAAGTTAGATTTGTAATTCTATTTTTTAATGAAAATTCTCATGTATATCCCCGAACTTAGAAGACTCGATTTTGTAGATGAGAAAAATCCCCGATTCCCGACGGGGACGAGGATGGGGATGCAAGTCAATTCCCCGGTGGGGACGGGGACGGGGGTAGGGAACGGGGATGGGGATGGGAAGAGCGATCATCGATACCCCCGACCCCGTTGCCATCCCTATTAGTATCATTAATTCACAGCTCACTTAATGTGGGTTAGTCTTAGAATAATGTTTTGTTGAGTTTGTTAGTTCAGCCTCAATGTAATTGTGTTTTAATATTATTTTTGTGTGTCATAATAATATTTTAATTAAATAGTCATTGTAAATAAACGATTTTTACCACTTATTCCGTTTCACTCATCCAATTAACGGATAATTAAATTTTATCCTACGGTAACTTTTCTCTCTCTTCGAAAATGTATATAAGGGAACCGTAACTAAGTCTCATACTTTCACTCCTATTTTCTTTCCCCCTAACCTTTGAGACACTCACAAAACCATTTCGATAAGGTCTAAGTACCATAAACCCTCCCAACTTGCTAAGTGCGACCATCAATTTCACTTAGTGTGAACAATTCACTCGTTAGTTTGAGAACATTATGTTCATTATAATGGAGGGAACCATCATATTGATGATCGAATGATGGGAAGTTCTATTTTCAAAGATAATGGTCTGCCGGTGATAAAAATAAACAACTAGAGAGCATGTGTTACTCTCCCGATCAAGAAGAGAGACCAAAGCTATGAAAACCAGGTGGATTATATATGCAAGTGCCCTCTCTCGTACGCTTTCTTCATCTTGTTCCCCAACTCTTATTGGAGTTTTGGTACACCTGTGTGTATGTATCCGATTAATGTGCGTATAGCGTACCAGTTTTAAATTTATAAACTCCAAATTATTAAATCACGACTACAACACAAATAGGCGAGAGAACCTAATCGTATCGTAGTATAGTTAAAATAAGTACGGGTATCGAACACTAGGGAAACGAGTATGATTTTGAATATAACTCTACTAATTAATTATTAAACTAATTAAAACAGTAAAAGGGGTATTTTGGAACCGCAACACTTTAAATCAACTACCAACTAACTTAAACACTTAAACTACCAGAAATCACCAAAAACAACTCAAAGGAAGCAAAAAGCATCGGACTTTATCAGATTAAACTATCAAAACGAAGATTTCCCTCCCTAGATTCGATTTCACCTTTTCAAGTCAAATGATTTCAAATAAACATGTGCAATGGATATTTTATTACCACATACTGATTTCTAATATGATTAGACTTTTGGTGAGATTATCTAATCCTATAATCATGCAATTAACTAACCCTATGGTCAAGGAGTTAATTCAAAGCATAATTAGGCGTTTAGGTTTGAATCAAGAAAGACTTAATCTTTTACGATTGTTTTTATTAACAAATCATTCAATTAACATGTAAAGGTCATTATATGTCAAACATAGACATTAAAGTTCCTATCTTTGGTTGTTTAAGCCTAGGATTGGCCAACCACTAGTCAAAATTATCTACTGGTCCTAGATAATCAAGATTCAAGCCTCACAAAAAGATTGGTCCTCTAATTTATGAAAACTCATATTCTAAACACCCAAAACCAGAAACTAAAACACATATGGATCTTTGATTAAGCAATACATGATAAATATATGGGAAAAAGCATCCAACTTTATTGAAATCAAACAACTATTCAAAGTTACATATCCTCTAGGGAGGAAAACAGATAATCTAGCCTAGCATGATCATTCTAGAACACTGGAAATCAATGATAAATATTAAGAATAAAGATAGGAATAAAAAACCGGTGAAAAGAATGATGAAACAATCCTTGATCTTCATAATTAAGCCCTAATCTTTAATCCAATGCTTCAAAACTGCTTCAAGCCTCTTCTGGGACGTTTTTGGGAGTATAAAGTGTGTAAAAGTCGGGTGTTTCATCCCTCAACCGATCTGGGATGTTGTTTAAATACATAGGCCAAAACAGGGGTTTCGCGCCACGATCATGTACCGGTCGCGCCGCGATCTATGGAGTCCTCATGTAATCGTGATTCTTTAAAATTTGAAAATTTGCGTAATCCACTAGATCGCGCCGCGATCCCTTAATGGACGCGCCGTGATATTTCATTTTTAGGCATTGACCATAAATATGATTTTGTAGCCCTCTGAGTCTAGTTCCCATGGCCTTTTAAATCACCTCAATCTGAGTTCGTATGAATGAGATATGATAAAAAAAGTGGAGGTGTGTCGGAGCGGACGATTTTTCTTATTTTCTTCGGTTTCTTCGGTTTTTGCTCAAAACTTTTCATAACCCGCATTTTTAACCTGTAATTTAATAAATAAAGATAATTAAGTATATTTTACTTATTTACAAAGAATAACAGGTTAAAATAAAACAAATATCGCTTAAAATATATATTTAAATTTGGCGATATCACCGGTCAAACTCACATCACGAGAATAGTCTACAATGGAGAAAGAAGAATCACAATAACTGCAAAAGAATCATGGAAGTATTAAGATTCCTTACTAATGATAATTTTGAGGCCTTGGTTGATCGACCCATGACAAGATCAATTATTCCAATAATGGGTCATCTAAGAGTAGATGGAGTCATCAAGAAGGCTACATTTCCAACCGGATGGGGTTTTCTAGTCTCGACGGTGGTACGTTCACTGGGAACTAAGATAGGTGGCCTAGACAACCTTAATGAGTTCGAGATGCAACTATTATGTAATTTACCCATTTCCCCTTTAATGTAATAAGGTGTGATATCCATATTAATATTAATATTATTAAGGAAAAAGAGATCCTTTGTTATTTACACTTGTTGGTTAAATAGAAATTAGAGATTTAATGATGGACTAAGAAGTGTGTGGGCTAAGGCTAGCAAGGAAACGGTATAAATACCCATTTAGGACACAAAGCCCTAGAATGTATCCATTATTGTGTCTTGAGAGGGGGCTGCCGACGAAAAAGCACAAGAAGCAAGTCCATTCTTCATTAAATTTTTGAGGAAATTAACATAGAATCGTCAAGGTATGCAATATTTATGTTATACAACCGAATGAATGTGAGAATCATTGAAAAAAAATCTCGTTTGGTACTGTTTTGGTGAGTGACTGGCCGAGAGCTACAAATCTAGAAACATGAATTTTGAATGTTGATTGTTAGTATAAATCATATTAGAGAGTCTAAGAATCACCTAAATATCATCATATAACTATAATGAGACGGACTGATAAGGGTTTGAATGGATTGGAATTGGCTTTGGTCTGTGTTTGCGTCGAACCAAAACCAAGAGGAGAAAGGCACCTAGCAATCTAAGAACTTGATAATAATGAAATTAATTTGGTGGGACTTGATTAGGGGATGTTAGAAACCTATTGCAATTTGGAATTCGTGTTTTGGTGGACTAACGTAAGAGATTTGGTCCGTGCTAGCTGACTAGTGATTCATGGATCGCTAAGTGGTATTGATCCTGGATCGCCAAGCTCATGAATCACCAAAATGGTTGAGCCTTTAAGGGTCTCTGATCGCCAAATCGGTAAGAATTGGAGGTGTGAATCACCAAGTGACCTAGGGTCATAGAATTGCGAAACGACTAATATCATTGGATCGCCAAGTGGATTAGGTCCATGTATGAATCGCCAAGTACTATTGAGTGCTAGGAAAGGATAATTAGGTACTATATGTGTAAGCCAAACTTATCTTGAACCTAAATTGATGTAACCTTGATTGTAGGTCGTTTTTGGTAAATTCGTTATGACTCGGAGACTTAATATTGTCTTGTGATACTATGATGATACTCAGGTGAGTTTCACTAACTTATATCTTATGTTATGATACATGTTCATATGTGATACTGTGATGACTACTTGAGCAGATGGCTTGTTTGGCAGATGGCCACTCTACCTGTGTGGCGTACTTGATGTGATGTGTATTATCTGATGCATGTGATATCTGATATAATATACGAGAGTAGTGTACTCACTAAGCTTTGTGCTTTACCTGTGTTTGTTGAATACTTTCCTCTTGCTGATAAGGGAAAGACTCCCGCATGACAGCTATACTTCCGTAACGTTGTTTTACAAACTCTAATTTTATGAATATTACAATTAATAAACAATTTATTTGATTCAACACTGTAAGTTTCGTGTGTAGGGTTGGTGATTATTGGATGGCTGTAATGAATAATTTAGCACATTAAGTTTTAATGAATTACTGATATTATTATTACTATTATTGTTATTATTATTATTATATTTAAAAATTTTAGGACGTTACATATTTTATAACATGTATTATAACAGAAACATGGATTATGCATTGTTGATATTTAATGAGTCATCAATCATGTGGATAAGAAGCCAAGAAATCTAAATGTTCCATTTATCAGATACATTTCAATGGTACTTGAAGCCGAGGTTGGGGGGAAACAATACGATTCAACATATAAAACTCATCTAAAAGCCTAGTACTCAGCTCTAAAATGTTTAACAACTTCACCTTCCCTGAACAATAAGGGCTTAGTGCCCAAATGCAAGTAATAGATGAATAGTTGATGTGTGTAAATCAGATCAGGTTCTATATTTATATATTGGAATAACCAAAGTATGGACTACAACACAAATAGGTAAGTGTACCTAATTGTATCACAATCTAGTTTTGGTAAGACCGAGTGTTGAACACTTGGGGAACGAGTATGATTTTAGATTTAAAAGATTTAATTATTAGTTAGTCTAAAGAAAATGATTAAATGGGGAATTTGGGAATAAATCTAAAAATGCGACACATAATTACTAATTAGACAAACTAGAAAACAATTTAAAAATAAGATAAAGCTGAGAGTTTAGAATGAAGAATAATCGAGAAAAGAATTGTTCTCACTTAGATTTGATTACCCCTTATTTATGGTTGATTTCAAGATAGTGAAATGGATATTATTTATCATATATCGATTCCTATATTGGTTAAATCTTTTGGTCAGAATTTCTAACCCTATAACCATGAAAACATTAATCCTATGGTCATGGGATCAAGTACTACAACAATTTGTCAATAAATTTGAATCAACAAAACTTAATAAACATTGATTGTTATTAGTTCATTCAATCAATCAATCGTACATAATGATCATCACATGAAATTGTTCACACACATTAAAGCTAACTATTTTAGCACTTAACCCTAGGATTTGGTGAATCACTAGTTACAATCACATAACGGTTTTAGATAATCATGATAAAAGCATACATAGATAGATTGTTCCTCAAACCTGTGCAAACTCAGTCAATAAACAACAAAGATTGAAACTTTAACACATATGAATCTTAGATCAAGAAAGACATGATAAATATATAGCTACTAAAACATCCAATTCATTGAAATCAACAATAAAACAATGGTAATCTCATCTAGGTAAAAACCAAGGTATTTATGCCATAATCAGAATAAATTAACACCTGGAAATCATAGTTAGTATGCTAAACATAGATCATGAAGCAAACCGGATGAAACATGTTGATTCCTCAATTCTTATTCTTCAATCTTGAGCTCCTAATCCTCTATCAAGCTTCAAAATTACTTCTAGAAGCTCGCTCCATCATATTGAAACGTCAGAACCGCATATATGTCCTTAGGTGAAAAATAGGGCTAAATTTATAGATTTTACATTTTGGTAGTGTTGTGTTGTGTCATGTTTCTGTCGCATCGTGAGCATTAAATCGTTGTATCACGACTTGACCATTAATATTTCATTGTAGTACTTTGAGTCTACTTTTTGTGACCGCTTGAATCACCTCAATCCGAGTTCGTCAATCCGAGTTCGTATGTGTGAGATATGATCAAAACACCGGAGGTGTGTCAGAATCGGCAACTTAACTCATTTTCTTTAGTTTTTGCTCAAAACTTCTCTTCATCCAGCTTTTTAACCTAGATTTCAACAACTTAAGATATTAAATATCTTTTGACTTATTTACAAATAATACAGGCAAAAAATAAACAGGATATCACATTATATATATATAATTAATGTGATATCATCGGTCTTCAGCTTGAAGCTCTCAAGCCTAGTCAGACTCAACTTAGCCTAAAGCTCAAGGAGATCAAAAGGTAGCTAAACCAATTAATGTTACTTCAATCTAAGAGGAAGGTACATCTACATTTCCATCATCTGAATCACCTATCATTGGCGGAGCTGAACCTCAAGGTATGTATTCTAAACCTTTATCTCCTTCCCTCTCTTATGCTTTTATTCAATCATCGACTGTGCTCAGCCTAACACAGTCTAACCCATCTCCCCTGCCTACTCTAATAATTAAATCTTAAGCCATCATTGGTCAGCCCACTGCTACCAACGCAAAACTCCTAACCTACACAAGAAAAACTACCAGACGGGGTTTACATCTTTTGAATTCTTTGGAGCTTACCACACTAACACCTCCATGTGCAGGAGTTGAGGGAGAGACACTTACTCTTAAGCTGTCGAAATCAAGGCTCAATTTTGCAACCCGTAAACCTAGCCAAGGTGTGGTGTCTACTCAGCCCACATCTTCCGAGAGTCATGAGAGAGCTACTATTATGCCTTCACAGACACATGATGGTTACATTGAAGATATGACCAATCCCTAGGGTCAATTACCCCCCTTTAGCCCCACTTATAAAGCCAAATATCCATTCCATTCCCCTACACAATCTTTTCACTATTTGAGCCATACACTTTCCACTTACTTTCTGCATGACCTATCAATGAGTCTTTTAAAGACCAGGAAGACTTAAAAGGGTCCAATTCTGCTACCCTTGAGTTTAGAGGTAGAAACAAACCTTTAGTTGCAGTGGTCGCAACCTCACCATCATTTAACACTCAAGTCACCCCCACTTAGGTAATACTATTATCCTCCAAGGATGATGACTTTGAGTTTCATCAAAGGAGTTTGTCTCCTGCCAACTCAGATTTAGACTTAACTCATGTATCACAACTATCTGAGTTTGAGTTGATGATGAGGTACATAGGCACACATTTCAAGTTATTTAATCACAAAAGAAAAAAAAGAAAGCAAAAGATATTAAAAGGGATTAATGACTTAGTAAAGGATGCTTAAAGTTTGTATTTCTCCAACTTAAACAACAAAGGCCAGTGCCTTCACCCTTATTGATGATGACAAAAAGGGAGAGAAGAGAACCTAAGATATTCAAGATCAAGTTGAGGAGGAGGAAGCTCAAAGTGAGGGTGAAATTGAAAAAGAGAAAGAGAAATAGATTGAGGACAGATTGATAGAAGAAGTAAAAGGAAAGAGGCCAATGAACCGGAAAGAAATCAAAGCCTATAGCAAAGAGAAGAAAGCTGATTATACAAGAAAGTGATGAAGAAGAGGTTGATAAGTTCAACTTCTTAGATTCTGATAATGGTTCTGGAGCTGTAGAGGGAAATTTACTTCTGATTGTTGAATTGAAAAAGGAAGAAGCTAAAGAACTTGGGATAAACTCTAAGTGAATCAAGGAAACGAAAAACCAAGATGATCAAAGCCACAGAACAAGAATTGACCAAAAAAGCTGAATCTGAATCTGACTATTTATGAAGAATTGAGATATTCTATGTGAATATTCTTTGGAATAAATTAGTTCTAAATTTTTGTAAGCTCTAAGTGTGCATATTGGTCCAATGTGATCATAACTTTTGTATTATGTTTGATAAGTTCATATATCACTGAATACAATATTTTGAGTAGTTTAAATTGTTTTGATATGCTCAAACTAACTATTGATATGTTCATCTTAACATTGATAAGTTCAATTACTTTGATGTGTTCCAATAAAATTTGATAAGCTCGAATAAATCTTGGCCAGTTCAAGATTTGATAGCATAATTTATATAAGTATGTTCAAGCTGATCAAAGGTTTTGTTATCATCAAATATGAGGAGTTTGTTAGTCAAATCAACTTATTAGTTTGGATTTGATGAGACAACTTGTAACATCCTCAACAAGGGCCTAAACGCACGTGTATGTGGTATGTTAAATAATTTAAATAAATTGAATTAAATATATATATGTTAGTTATTGGTATAAATTACTAAAAATAGTTATTAAATGAGATGATAAAAATAGATAAAAATGATGAAATAATAAACGGTTTAAGATAAGAGTTCCAAAAATATCCCTGTTAGTTGAAACGGGTAAACGAGAGATGAGTTGTAATTTGAAAAGGGGAACAACACACTGTGGTGTGGATAATATTAGAACCAAAAGCTGTTCTAACATATACACACACATACAGACGTTTACACACATACACCCACTTCAACCTCTTCATTTGTTCTTGAAGCTATTGGAAGAGAAATCAAGGAGGAAGACTTCAAGCTTCCAATTCCAGAAACAAACCAAGTTATAATATGTTCATAATCATCTTCTCCATCTATTCTTGCTTGTAAGTCCATTTATCTTCATGTTCTTCATGTTCTTGGTGAAATTGACTTTTAGGTCAAATGGGTCAAAAACTCAAATTAACCTCAACAATTAGTTCTCTTGATTCCAATCAATTCCTACTCATATTCTAAGTGTTTAGGAATCAAGTTTGTGAATTAAAGAGTAATTTTAGTTGAATTTTGAAACTAAAGTGTAAATGGGTCAAAATCTTGATTTCAATCCTTGAATTGGATGTTAAAGTGCATAATAATTGTTGTTTCCAGCTTAGTTATGATGTATATTTCATATGTGAACACTAGAATTTGGTTTCGTATTGTTTGGATGAGTTTTGGTATTGAAATGGGTCAAAACAGGGGCTGAAATCGCTGCTGCTTGTGTAGACATGCTTGTGGGCGCAAGAGTTTTTGCTTGCGGCCACAACGGGGTTTTTTTGCTTGCGGCCTCAAGGGGTATTGTGCTTGCGGGTGTAAACAGATTCCGGTCGTTGTGGGTGTAAGCAGATTCCAGTCCTTGTGGGTGCAAGCAGAATTGCTTGTGACCATAAGGAGGTGTTGTTCAGTAACAACAAGCAGTTTTGCTGTTTTCTCTATGTTGACTTATGGGAAGTTTGTTTAGACTAATAAATAGATTAAAGACCTCATTAGGGGATTAATTATAGTGTTTTAGTTGTTATTCGTGGGTGTTAAGGTCTTAAATGTAAATAACATGTTATAGGTGCGTCTGACGACAAGTAAGAGCCGGAACACAATATTTGTCTGTTTTAGCTCAACAGGTGAGTACCGGTTAACCTAAGTATGATATCAAGGATGTTATATAGATGTTTGCATGCTAGAAACTAAATATTTGGTAACTATGCATGTTTAAGGCTTTTATAAGCCAACTGAGTTGTTAATTGATATGTACGCATGTTAATGACTTTTGTAGGCTTAATATGATATGTTATGGCTAGAGTAAGCCAATTGTGATATGCTATGGCTAGAGTAGGCCAGTTATGTTATGTTGAGGCCAAAGTAGGCCATTGTGTGTTTGTACCGGTACTTTGTTGGATGTTTGGGGCCAGCTTGTCTGGATCTAGTTGGGGCCTTGTGCTGTCAGCTATGATGTGCGGCGATTCGATGATCACGAATCTTGGTTCCTGCAGAACCTCCGTCCCTCAACACTATTATG
>JAUEJL010011345.1:0-10014 GCA_032274825.1 Drosophyllum lusitanicum | reverse complement strand
TGTACTTAGTTATTAATTTATTATATATAATTTCAAATTAATAATATATTTAAGTTAAATGTTTTTTGGGTTTTTTTTATTACTATTATAAAAAAATCGTGTTAAACAGGTTACTTTCGGGTTATCATGTTCGTGTCGTGTTCGTGTCGACCAGTTTCGTGTCATTTTCGGATCGACCAATTTTTGACCCAATTCAGTTTCGAATCGTGTTCGGTTTGGGTTGGGTTTCGGGTCGTGTCAGGATTTGCCAGCCCTAAATCTAATCATGATTGACTCAATATTGACCCTTACTTATTCGAACTAAATGTGATTTGATTAATCTAATTGAAACAAGTCTAATAATGATATACTCAATGTTGATCATAATTTATCTATTTGAATAAAATATTATGTTGATTGATTAGTGTTAACTATGATTGATCTTTTTAAACAAATAGCAATGTATTTTAACCAAATGTGACTTTGCTTTATTTATTTGACTATTGTTGATCATGATTGACTTATGTTAATAAACTGTGACATTTTTTTAACCAAGCATGACATTGATTCACATGCATGAAGTTTTTTGAATAAAAAATGAATATGTTTGACCAACGTTGACCAATTAGTTGTATTAAACTCTAAAATATAAATGACACATTGACACTATATTATATGGATTAACAATCTTAATCATATTAAAGTCTAATAACACCCTATGATATGTGATTAGCCACTTATCTTTTTTTATCTGTGTTGAATACGTTTGACTTTAAATGACACTTTAAGATTTTTATGGACCATGTTTGACTTATATTAATAGAGTTTGACTCAAATGATGACCAATTATTTATATATCTAAACCAACTATGACTTAGATTTGTCAATCTCAACCATGATTCCCTTATTTGAATTAGCTATGTCCTTGATTGACCAATATCGAAAATGATCAAGAATAATTCTATATTTACCATTATGGACCTATTTGAACTATGTATTACTTAGATTGACGAATGTTGACCATGATTTAATTATTTGAGCTATGCAAGATTGTGATGGACCAATATTGACCCTGATTAACCTATTTAAATCAAGTATGACTATAATTAACAACTAGCATCGTACCCGCGCAAGACTGCGGTGACGAATAGTTTTTGTTTTACAACATGTCGTTTTCAAGAATATAATGATATTTTATTCGCGCAATTCAATATCACAAAAAAGTTTTCTTCAGTAACATGTCTGTTTTTTTCAATTTTCTTTTATTTGCATAAACTATTTTATTAATTTTAAAAATAAATTCTAAGAGAAATTAAAATAAGAAAAAAGATTTATATTTATGAAATAAGGAGAGAGAAGTTAATAACATTTTAGATATTGTGTTGAAATGATGGATAATTGTGTTTGTATGAGAGTATATTTTAAATGAATAAAAAGTTAAAGTAAATTAAGAGAGTGTAGAATAGTTAATGATTAAGTGGTTGAGATTAATTTAAATAGAATAAAATGTTAAGATGTTGTTTTGATTGAATTTTAAAAACTCTTAAAGTTAAGGAGAGAAAATATTAAATTGTTTATATAGTCGTATAGATTATGACCAATAGTCACCTATTTGATTCAAATACTATTTTTATTGACCAACAATGACCATGAATCTCTTATTTGAATTAACTATTTTTTTGATTGACCGTAATGTATATCCATTATACAAAAGTTTAGTTAATTTAATACAAGAAAGTTTCACACGTAATTTTTCCCAGAAAATAAGTCAATACAAAACTCGACCTGAAACTCGAGTTTTTTTTTACCGAAAATCAACTCGAATTTTTCTTCGGGAAATGGGTCGACACAAATTAAGTGACATGAACCAAACTGGACACGAAACTAAATTGGGTCAACACGAACACGACCCGAACCAAACATGAATTAAGTGACATGAACCGAACTGTACACGAAACTAAATTGGGTCAACACGAACACGACACGAACCATTTAGCACAAACATAACCCGAATTGACAGCCCTATACTACTCTTAAGGAGTTAAGGTACCTAAAGTTGTTTAGCCACCCCCATGCATCAACTCAGGTCGAGCTATTGTGATTGGGATAGTCTCATCTACAAAGCCTTTATAAGGTCTTAAGGAGTTAAGGTACATAAGGTTGTTAGTCTATTGTGATAGTGATTGGGCTAGTTGCTCTATCTAGGAGACGTATTATAAACTAATGCACATTTCTATGTTCATGTCTCATTCATATCTTGGTTATCCAAGAAGCAGCAACCAATGGTTTCCCACTTTCCACATAATATATCTAATTGACAACCAAGATACAAGCACCTCACCAATTGTAGCACTCTCTAAACATTATCATCATGCATTTCCCAAAGTCAGTTGATCTTAATATCATTAGTAGATCTACTAGTATACTTTTTAATAACACAAACTGTCACTCATAATCTTGGATCTTATTGTTATAAATTCGCTGTCAATGGTGCAAGAAGGCTCCCACACTCGCAGGTCTTGGTAAAAAGGTTTGATTTTTATAAATTCACCTTCTTGTCATTTTAAAAAAAATTTATTAAGGATTAAAAAGACGAATTAACTTTGCAGTGGTCAACATGACTCGAACCTTACCATTAATCACTTGTTTTGTTGCTAATCCCACTACACAAATGCATGAATGCAAGCAGGGAATAGTTATTAAAGAATCCTCTTATGTATTATACGATCAGAATATATGTATATATATATATTTTTTAAGTGGATATGTTTAAAGCTCAGCTGTACAACTTGGGAGGAAAAAGAAAACAATGCACGAAAGAATTACTGCAACTCCACTTAAGAGTGAGAAAGAACCAAGCAGATATCATGGTCAAACCTGTGTGTTGATAAAGGAGCTTTAAAATAACCGGAAGAAAAGACTTGTTGAACCATCACCAAATGATCTTATATCGGCTGGTCTAACCAGAGCTCTGCATAAAGGGCATGTTCTCTCTCTTTCAAACCTGAAAATAAAAACAACTTATCAACATGGGTACTTTTGCTTTAACACTTCAAAAACAACTTTAAATAATCTACTGACAGTTGAATACAGTCAACTAGTATGATAGAGAATTCTAACACCCCAGTACAACTGAATCAAATGTACAAATAGTAAAACACTGACTCCCAAATGTTGGGGTCCTTTGGAAAGTTACACTTCAGCGCCACATCAGTATGTTTTGTTAATAAAAGTGATAAGGAGCAGCATCAGCACGCTGTTAATTTTTTTGACAGGAATCTAACAGCAACCAATCAACCATTGCAGTAAAAGTTAACCAATGACTGTTTATCTAGAAGTATACATAGTCACCAGAGCATATGTTCTGACAAACATAATACCTAATACTATATAATTTATACATAAATAATCATATGAAACACATATACGTGCATATGTATGTGTATGTGTATAGTTTATAGAAAAACTTACCATTCTGAAACACAGTCTTCACAGAAGATATGGTTGCAACAAAGCAATATTGGCGCCTGCATCTTTTCCTGGCATATGGCACACATGTCACCTGCCTCACTTACCTGCTAGTAACAAGCAAAAAATATGAAAACACAAAAGAACTTATTTCCTCTTGTCTCGCAATAAATGCAAAGTTTGGACTCTTTTAACTATACTAGCATCGTACCCGCGCAATACTGTGGCGGCAAATAGTTTATGTTTTACAACATGTTTTCAAGAATGTAATGATACGTTATTTGCACAATTCAATGTTACGAAAAAGTTCTCTACAGCAACATGTCCGTTTTTTCCAATTTTTCTTTTATTTGCATCAACTATTTTATTAATTTTCAAAATAAATTCTAAAAGACATTAGAATAAGAAAAAAGATTTACATTTATGAATTAAGGAGAGAAAAGTTAATAAGATTTTGTAATTATATTGATGTGGGTGGATAATTGTGTTTGTGTGAGAGAGTGTGTTAGTGTGGAAGAGTATATTTTAATTTTTAAATGAATAAAAAGTTAAAGTTTAGGAGGGAGAGTGAAATGGTTATAGATTGAGTGGATGAGATTAATTTAGATAGAATGAAAGGCCAAGATTTTGTCTTGATTGAATTTTAAGAACTCTTAAAATTATGGAGAGAGAATGTTAAATGGCTTATATAGTAGTATAGATAGTACACTTTTAAGTGTTTGGTTAGAAGATCTAATAAAGACAAAACTAGAGAAATCTCATCAACCTAAAACTAATACCATACGTATTCTGTAATGATCAACAATGGGCAGCAAGGTAATCTTCGATCGGGAATTTGCTAAATAAAAGGAAATGTTGTAAGGATTTTAAATTTACTTTGGGATGGAGAAAGTATTCACTATTTGGGCAACCCATAGCTAAATGGTCAATGTAGCTTTGGCTTCTAAAGCAGTCATCAATGTTCCACATTCTAAACCATAATACAGCAGAAAACAAAGAATATATAGGGATGTAAACGAGCCGAGCTACTTGCGAGCTGCTCGAGCTCGGATCGGTAAAAGCTCGAAATGAGCCGAGCCTAAACGAGCTCAAGCCCGAGCCCAAGCTCAAGCTTAGATTAAGGCTCATTTATTATGCGAACCGGAGCCTAAGCCCAAGCTCAAGCTTAGATTAAGGCTCATTTATTATGCGAACCGGAGCCTGAGCCTTGTGTATTGGGCTCGTTTAAGCTCACGAGCTTAATTAAGCTTTGATATAATATATATTTTTAAAATTTTTTATTTATTACTTATATAACTATATTATATATTTTTAAATCATTAAATTTGAAAAAGATAAAAATTCACAGTGAGCCTATCACGAGCCGAGCTCGAGCCTCAAAATGCGAGCTCGAACAAGCTCGAGCTTGAGCTTCTGTAATTTTAAATGAGCTTGGCTCAATTAGTGTAAAGCTTGACTCGGCTTGGCTCATGTACATTCCTAAGAATATACTCCCTTGGTCCCAAAATAAACACAGTATTTTTCCCTATCTAGTGAAGGTCCAATTTTAAATTTAAACTTTACCATTACCTAATACTGACAACATTGTTCATCCACAAGATTTTTCTATTATGACATTACTGAAAAGTCTAATAAATAACTGCAAATTTAGTAAGACATTTATTAAATTAAATGGCCAGACAAACGTTGCCATTATTTTGGGACAAGTAGAGTATTGTTTTTCCTTTCTTGCTGAAATGAAAGTCCTTATGGGGCACATCCTTGACCATTATAAAGCCGAAACACTGCACATACATTTTTCCTATTTTTGAAAATAATTAGCAATATTTGCTTAATTTGTATCAGGGTTCTTTCTAGGGGGTTTAAGGGCAGTCAAAAAAGTTATTATGCCTTATTATCAATTTATCACACCTGTTCCGATGTCGCATAAGACCCATAATGCATTTCTTTCCGTGATAAAGCCTTCAGTGCAGCATAGAAGGATCCTACCTGCATTGGAGAATGAAAATAAATTAATTCACCCAAATACTGAATAAAAAAAGTGTGCTTCGTAACATGGACATTGGATTCTTGATGCTAAAAAGTTACATATTAATTACATCCTTATTTGTCAAAAAGAGAAAAGTAAAACAAAAATAGTCAGTTGCATATACCTTCTCCACTACTGATGTAAGCTTGAAAGTTAAATATAACCCTGTTATCAAAGAAGAAAACAGGCTCCCGTATTCCTTGTTCAAAAAGAATCTGTACCAAACTGGAGCAGGCAAGAACGCACGGTATAACAACAGTGCGTACTCCACTAGTGTCAGCATTTGACCCTAAAATAACAGAAGTACCAGTCAGAAAGTTATAAAATCATGTAGCTTATGGTCCCTGCCGTTCTTATGGTACATGAATTGAATTACATCACCTTACCTGCCTACGGAAATTATGGCCCCTGCCATTCTTATAGTACATAAGCAGTACCAATTTTAAAGTCATAGCTGCCTGTCGTACCATTGTATCTGCATGCAATAAATTGTTCATAAAAAACAATTAGATACTCACTATGTAGTATACTAGTATGTAATAATGCCTGATCAAAAAAACCAAAAGAAAAAAAAACACATAAACACTTTATTTAACATATAACAACTCAATTAAATTCATACCATTTACAATTATTATGAATATGGCATGCCAGAATGGTGGTATTGTTTTTGGCGGAACCATGAACAGCGGGTAGCTAAGATCATCATTCTGATACCACCAGTATACTCCAACCACATGAAACATAAAAATTATACTATAGCCAAGAAGAACAGATAATCTTCTCTCCCCCTGAAAATTCACCAATCATTAAGTTAGGCAGGAGAAGACTTAAGGGTGTGTTGCAGCATTTAATATTAGTGGAATTCATACCTTTAAAGCTGTCTGCTTTCGAAGAATATCATTTGACTTGTACATGAAGGCAGTTACATAGATTGTTACAAAGAAACCTACAATCAATAGCGAACAAATAATTAACATAAGTTCTCAAGTAAAGATGAAGTTTGAAAGAATAAAGTAAGCAACATATAAAAAATAATAAAAAGCTTCAACTGTACCAAGAATGCGAAATATAATTCCAAAACCCAGAGAGTAAAGCATATTTACAGACCATAAAGAGGAGTAAAACAAGTAGATGTCAACTTTGCTAAGATCCTTTACATCTAGAAGACGGTTTTTCTGTAACATAGTCCGTCACTAGACAGTTCATCAACCTCATTTCCACCCTCCACTATATTTGAAAGAGTTAATGAACTCTGAAACCATCAAGTTTGGTTTTTTGTTAACAAAAAAGTGAAAAACCATCATATTAGAAAGTGCAAACTAAAACGACACTTCAAAAGAATGGAGGATTTGGACAACAAGTGTGTATGACACTGTCCCCTTTGCACATATGAGTACAAAATTTATCCAAAATAATACATTACTGTGAACTTTTTTTTTTGAAAAGCCAATCATTTATTCAAACCTTAAAATTACATCGACAGAGGTTTAATTGTAAACTGTAAACTGTAGTGCTTGCTTTTGCAATTTTGAGAAAATATTTGTTGGTATTCAAAGAAAAGTCAGAAATAACAATTCAAAGGTTAATCACCCAACGGATAAGAAGTGGTCATGTCTCCATTAATTCTGATTTTTTATTTTCATGCTAAAAACATAGTTAAGAACATTTATGAAATATTAGAGTGATGTTATATGATGCCCTTGAGTGTTAATCCCCTTTATATAGAAATGCAGCCTTTGGGCTAAGGGCCCTACCTGAAATGAAAAGTTAAGCAGCCTTTTAATTATAAAGTTCTAGCTACTTAGGCAACCCTAGCACTCAAGAAACAAAATAGGATTGCTTAAGCTCAACTTAGAAAACCATAAATGCAGAGTTACAGTTTAGGATAACTAGCCAACACACTTTTCTGGCCTTATAACTACTTCTGAACAACTTTATACTGCCAGTGACATTCTATAACCAAATGGAACTCATACAGTGAGCTACTATTTTTTATTATCCTTCTATACACACTGAATCTCTGGTCTCATTTCTCAGTGAGATTCAAACTAGAATCCATACCGCCTCTTCAACCAGATTTACAAAAATGGCTGATATTTAGAGGAAATAGTTCAGTTGCAACTACTCACAAGAGTTGTTGAAGAAAAGGTTGGTGGAACAAATAATGCTTGAAACAAATTCCACAAGAAATATAGAGAAAACCAAAATTTAAGGACACAAGATTAGTTAATTAGACCTAAAACCAAACAAATAATTCAAAAAAAGGTGTCAGCACTCGGCAGTGAGTACCTTGCAAGTGTTGACGAATGAACACAACAATCAACAGCAAGGAAAATGGAAGAATCTGCTCAATCCACCTCGAAACTTGCTGCAAATCATACCTCTGCTGATTTGATGAATCAGCATTATTGGTATTACTCCCATTACTACCATTCCTACCATCCACATCACTAGAATCAGCCATCTCCCTCTCTCTACCACCACCATCTCCGCCTATGACAGCGCTTTCACCACCGTCCTCACCACGCTCCTCTTCTTGCTCTCCATCACCCATTATTCGAATTGAAACCTCTCCCTCATTATTACTACCATTACTATTACTAACAGTGGTACCGGAACCACTAATCAAGCTTTCGGACTCATGATCATTGTTGCCTGGCCTAGGTCGTAAAAAACCCGAGTATTCAAATATGGTAGTTACAGGAGCTTGTAAGAATCGGACTATAGGAAACGAAGAAGAGGATGTCGACCTACGGGAAGAACTGCTGCTACCACCAGTGGTCCTCGCCGTCGTAGATAAAAGATTAGATGATGAACCTGAGCTCGAATTACTAACATAAGTATCAGAATTTGCGGTAGTAACACCAACACCCACTGTTTCCATCAATTGCTGTATAAAAACCCTAACCTTCAAACTATTTATTTATTCCTTCGTTCACACGTTAATCAACGGCCTTGGAGCTACAAACTCTGCAAATTGATCGAAAGAGAGATGAAATTTACAGGGAAATCGTCATGATGATTTATGACGATGATGAAAGGAAAAAAAAAGTCAAAGGATTGAATTGAATTGAGATGATGAGTTTGATTAGGAGAATAAGAAATGGAATATTAGGGTTCTTGCTAGGATTGAGATGAAGAAATTGGAGGAAATTACAGAGAGTGGATGAATCGAAAAATGAGGATTGAATTTGTGGAAAGACAAAAGAGTGAAGAGGGCAGGGGAGACCGTGTCTGAAGACAGGACGGCAATAGAAAGAAAGCATCTTGAAGATATACGGCGACAGGCACGGGCCAACCTATCTTTTGACATTCTTCTTCTTCTTCTTTTTTTAAATAAATAATTTACATTTACAAAACATTAATATACTTGAAATCGAATTAATTTATTTTAATTTTTAGGGTTAATAATGGTTTAATTATCAAAGTTTTCGTATAATTTCGATTTAATCATCAAAAAAAAAATTTAAACAATTTTACCATAAAGTTTTAAATTTGTTATGATTTAAATCTCAAAGTTTTTTTCAAATTATTTAAACCTTAAAGTTACGTTAAAAAACTGAGTAATCACATAAGTTTTGTATGATTTTCGATTTTACCCTCGCTACTTGATTATGCATTTTAGTTTTATTAAAAACTTAACAAAACTTAGAGGGTTAAATTATTTTTTAACAAAAATTTAATGGTTAAATCGTTTGGGAAAAAACTTTGAGGTTTAAACAAAAAAATGTGTAACTTTGAGGATTAATTCATAACATATTCAAACTTTATGGTTAAACCGTTTGAAAAAAAACTTTAATGATTAAAACGAAACCGAACTAAAACTTTGATGGTTAATTCGTTTAGGAAAAAACTTTAAGGTTTAAACAAAAAAATGTGTAACTTTGAGGATTAATTCATAAAAAATTCAAACTTTATTGTTAATCCGTTTGAAAAAAAACTTTAATGATTAAAACGAAACTGAACTAAAACTTTAATGGTTAAACAACCCATTATTGACCTTAATTTTTATAAGGTTGTTTTAGACTTCTAAAAATATATACTGAATTTAGCTTATGAACCTGTTTTTTTCCTTCTTAAACTAAGTTTTTTTAATAATTTATCAAAAAGTAGCTTAAATACGCACACTAAGCTTGTTAAGAGCTTAAAAAATTGCGACAACAAGCTCGTGATCACCGTGAGACTGTTGTGGTCGACTTGTTGAGATTCGTTACTTTGAAGCTTGTTTGAGGTAACGGGCGTTATAGACTTTTAATAACTTTTTTCAAACAATAATATGTAAAATATATAATTTTCTTTGAGTTTAGTGATATTAGTGATTATTATTATTATTGTGTATGCTAGTGATATATTAGTAATGCTAATTTTATAGTTAGAGATGACAATTATGTGTGTTGTTATTACTGTTTTTTATGTTAAGGCTTAACCTTATTTTCAAGTTTTATGTTAGTTAGGGGTTGTTTGTTAAAACAGAATGATTAAGCACTGAATGGTTCTGTGGTCTGAATAATTCAAAGGCTCTGAATGAATCTGCC
>JAUEJL010011334.1:0-10015 GCA_032274825.1 Drosophyllum lusitanicum | reverse complement strand
TGATTCAGTATACAATCACATGTGATTTGTAAAAGCATCACATGTAAATTACAAAAAATTACGAAAATGCCACTCCGTCCAAATTTTTAAAATTTAATTTGGACCATTGATGTCATTGATCCAAAGACTAAAATTAGTCCCTTAGGACTATGAATTAATTATGGACTATATTAAACATACTTCAAAAAATATATATATAATTTAGACATTCTTGACCAAACCGAATGACTCCAGTCTCAAATATGTTCAAGTTAAGGTTTGTGTTAGGTTAAACAAGCCAATTTAGTCACAAACTTTCAAACTTTATGAACCTAGTATATATAATAAATTAAAATAGATATTTTATCAGTTAGTTTCAAGCTATAACGGAAATGGTTTACAAAAACTTGATATATATCTTTAATTAAAATTAACGCGTAACTAGCTCCTCTTCTCTCGATCGAATTCTTCAAACTAAAATTACCATAGTCAGGATTAGAATATTACCTAAATTACTCGAACTAGTCCACCCGTGATGACGTTAATGAACTTCTATAATTCCGAATCAAAATACTAGAGTAGATAATTACCAAAAGCCGAAAACCGAAACCAGCAGGCCTAGTTCACGCGGTCGTATGGATCTTAAAGAGATAGATGGGGGAAATTTCTTTTATCTCTATAGAACGAAGCTTCCAAAATATTTTTTAGCTTCTACATGATTATTTATCTAGATATTCTCTTAAGATCCGAAATATAAAATCTCAAGAATTTATGAATAAATAATCTATTTGTTTCCAGCATGCATAGATCAAATGCTCTAACTAACATTTATGAAACCCAAACATTACTTAAACTATTCTTTTTTAACAAAGTCAAATAGCTTTGACTTCTAGGTCAAAACACTAGTTTTAAGTAACTGATGCATACTTATACAATTTAGACCTAATGGTATCATCTAAAATGCACATGTGTTAATATCTGACATCCTATTATGTTAATGCATTTTTATAAGGATTTAGGTTAATTAGCTTAATTTGTTATAAAATGTGTTTTATGTCTCCTGGGATAAGAAATGGAAAATTTGTTGTCAAAATGGTGAGGCTATTCTCACTCATAGGAACTCGGATTGAGAAGTATCAAACGGTCACAAAATCTAGGATCAGAGAGGTGCATCGCAAATAAATTCTAAGAAAATGTAAAGAAGCATGATTGTGCTCATCACTAAAGCACAACTGTGCTCTTTACAAAGTTCACCCAGATTTTCAACATAATCATACCCATGATAATTTTTAGTGAAGCACGGTCATTCCAAACACAGAGCACGGTTGAAATCAAATTAAAACCTAAAGCCAACATTATTTTCGCCAAAACTTGGGGTTACGAATTACAAACAACTTAAGGACTATTTTGAGCTGCCAAGGGTTACTTTTTTGAGGATTTCAAGCTGGAAGGTTAGATTCTTCGTCATAAACGCCTGTGAATTAAAAACAAAATGTTACATAGGCTTTTTGGTTGATTTGGGTTACACAACACGTGTTTGGTTGTTTATAATGCTTTGTAAACTTTATGTTTCTATGTTTTGATATATTTTAGTATGTCTATGGGCTAGTTTTCTTATACTCACTTAGATAGATGAACCCAAGACTAGATTTGTTTATCCATTTAGTTATGCAATAGTTTAATTAATCCTAATTTACTTAATAGAACCAACTTTTTCATTACCAATGGAGACGAAGACCCAAGTGTGCACCGGCGACAATTTTGCAGATGATGTGGAAAATTTAAATTTTTTCGAGTCGATGCCACCAGTCAAATTTTTGGGTGCCACAATTGATTTTTTTTATGCCACCAAAATCTACTAATTAAGAAATAAAATTGATAAGATATAGTTCAATATTGATTTATACCTTTAAAATATTTTAGTTTACCCTAAAAATAACAATTTAAATAACATAGCTTCATATAAATTGTGTTTTATTTTAGATTTTGGCTCTAAAATACCGGAATAACAACTGAAACCTCGTTAATCCAACCGATTAACTGAAAACCTAGGAAAAAAAAACCCGAATAATACTCTCAATCTTAACTAATTTTATTTTTGTCACTATATGATATTGGAGTTTAAAATATATATTGTCTTATCCTCTCCTTATTTAATTCCGTTTTGCTAGGCTTTCTTATAGGCTAGTTTCATTGCCTGGTTAATATTGCTCCTGTATATATTCACGTTTTCCTTTTATGAAGTAATACAGAAAAATCTGGTCCATGACATTTATCATGGTATCAGAGCAGGCTTAACCTGGCGACACTAACCCTGATTGCCGTCACCCTGCTTCATGGCCGGTGACAGAGAAAATCCCAATTCCGGCTTAAAACATGAAGCCGGTCCCGATGCCAACTCACCCTTTTACATACATGCTTCAGACTATCCCAAACAGATGCATGTAAACAATGTTCTCACTGACAGTAACTACGCCGATTGGTCACAAGAGATGATGAATTTCTTGTTTGCCAAGAACAAGGTCGGTTTTGTCGATGGCTCGATAAAGAAACCAGAAAAGAACGCTGAAGATTACATGATATGGATGCGTTGTGATGCCATGGTGAAAGGATGGCTCACGACAGCCATGGAGAAGGATATCCGGAGCAGTGTAAAGTATGCCAATACAGCCCATGAAATCTGGAACGACTTACTCGAACGTTTTGGAAAAGAGAGTGCGCCTAGGGCGTATGAACTAAAACAAATCCTCACCGGAACACAACAAGCAGGTGCTTCCATTTATGCCTATTACACGAAGTTACGTAGCCTTTGGGACAAGATGTAGGCTGCTTTATCCATTCCCCGCTGCACATGCAACGGTTGTACGTGTGATGTAGGGAAGAAGATGATTGAACTCAGGGAAAAAGAAAGGCTTTACGAGTTTCTTATGGGCCTCGATAATAAGTTCTTTGTCATCCGAACGCAAATTCTCGCCATGAGTCCAGTTCCAAATTTGGGAAACGCTTATCACCTCGTTGCAGAAGATGAGCGACAAAGAACCATATCCGCTAACAGAAAACCTGCCATTGAATCTGCTGCTTTTAAGGACTTCACACACGCTCGAAAAGAAGGAAACTCGGGTCATCAACGGGATAAACCAGCCACGAAAGACAACAAGCGTAGCGAAGAACATTGCACCTTCTGTGGCAAGGATGGGCATAATCGGGAAGGATGCTTCAAGCGCATAGGATACCCCGAATGGTGGCCCGGGAATAAATGAGATGAAAACAAACCCAAGGCAGCTTGCATTGAATCTGATAAAAGTCCCATACCTGGTTTAACTAATGAGCAATATGAGACATTCTTGAAGCACTTTGCAGGAACAAAGGATGACCCAACTCGAGCAGCTTGCATGACAGGTAAAATTGATTTAGACGATGATTGGGTAATTGATTCGGGATCCACCGAACACATTACACATAACGTCGAGATTCTTGAGAACAGGGTCCAAAGCTTTAATGAGAACCCTGTTGTTATTCCTAACGGAGATTTTATACCCGTCAAAGGAAGAGGTGAATGCACCTTGCAAGGAGGTGCCAAAATAAAAGGAGTCCTTCACATTCCTAAGTTCAATTGCAATCTTTTATCGGTTAGTCGATTAAGCAAAGACCTCCAATCAGCAATAACTTTTTTTCCTGATTTTTGTGTAATGCAGAAACTTCACACGAGGGACTTGATTGGTGCGGGTGAGTGCAAAAGAGGTCTTTACCGAATGGGAATGTTTGGAACCATGAAGAAGGCTCTAATGACAACAACAGATGTATGGCATAAAAGGCTTGGTCACGCTTCGGGTGACAAACTTACCCAAATTGATTTTCTTAAGGATTTTTCTTTCAATAAGTTATGTGATTCTTGTTCTAGAGCTAAACACACTAGGCTTCCTTTCAAAAACAGTGAAATTAAAACCAATGATTGTTTTGATCTATTGCATTATGATATTTGGGGAAAGTATCGTGTTCCATCTCTTACGGGAGCAAACTATTTTTTAACCATTGTTGATGATTTTAGTATAGGGGTGTGAGTCTTCCTTTTAAAATACAAACATGAAGCGAGCAAATGTCTTACTAACTTATGTAAGATGGTAAGAACCCAATTTGGAAAAACCGTTAAGAAAATTAGAAGTGATAAGGGGGGGAATTCACATCCAGTGAAATGATTAAATTTTATGAAGAAGAAGGAATTTTACTGTAGACAACATGCCCTCATACCCCGCAACAAAACGGGGTGGTAGAACGTAAACATAAACACCTTCTTGAAATCGCACGGGCTCTTAGATTTGAAGCAAATCTTCTAAAAAGATTTTGGGGAGAATGTATTTTAACCGCTGCGTATATTATTAATCGATTGCCATCCAAGATTACAAGGAATAAAACCCCCTTCGAAATCATTTTTCAACAAAAACCAGATTATGAACATATGAAGGTTTTTGGATGTTTAGCCTATTTTAGAAACAATGAAACTAAGGGGGACAAGTTTGAAGCAAGGGGGAGGCCTGGGGTGTTTTTGGGTTACCCTCAAGGGACCAAAGGATATAAGATCTTTGACATTGAAAACAAGAAGGTGATCATTTCACGGGATGTGAAATTCCATGAGAACCAGTTTCTTTTTTACAAAAGGGGCGATGAACAAGAGAATGATGACCCCCTAAAAGCTGATCATGGAATGCATAATGGGGCAGTTTATTATGATACCGAACAGGATATGTGTGGCAATGGCACTGATCAACCCAATAATGATGAAGGGTCAATCGAGCCAAGTGCTTCGGCCCAACATCTGAATGAAGGAAACTAAGATTTAGAAACTGATGGACAACATCTTGGCACTAAAATTATCAATAATGATCAGCAAACTTCTCAAGTTTCATAACCTGAAGACATGGGTCCCACTACTACCATCCCAACTCGAGAGAAAAGAAACAAAAGCCAACCGAAATATTTTGCTGATTATCATGTCCAACTTCCCCCTTCGGTCGACCATGCACAAGACCCATCAAGTCAAGCTTCGTCAACGGTACATCCTTTATCTAATTTTGTTTCATATAAACATTTTTCTGACACTCACAAGGCTTTCCTAGCGGCCATCGATTCCAACGATGAGCCACAACACTTCCATCAAGCCATTAAAAATGACAGGTGGAAAGAAGCTATGAAGAAGGAGATTCAAGCCTTAGAGAAAAATGGGACATGGACATTGGAAGAGCTTCCTAAAGGAAAGCATGCAATTGATTCAAAATGGGTTTACAAAGTAAAGTATAAACCCAACAGTGAAATTGAAAGATACAAGGCCCGTTTAGTTGCTAAAGGTTTCACTCAGATGGAAGGCGTTGATTACCATGATACGTTCGCACCGGTTGCTAAACTTGTCACCGTGAGAACACTATTAACAATGACAGTTAAAAGGAATTGGGTGATTCATCAACTTGATGTTAATAACGCCTTCCTACATGGAGATCTTCATGAAGAAATTTACATGAAGATTCCACAAGGTTTTGCAAAGGAAGAAGACACTAGAGTTTGTCGTCTCCGAAAGTCTTTATATGGATTGAAACAAGCTTCGCGCAATTGGTATCAAAAGTTTACCAATGCCCTAGTCGATCTCGGTTTTAAGCAATCTCGGGCCGATTATTCTCTTTTTATTCAGAGACAAGGAGACAGTTTTATAGCAACCCTCATTTATGTTGACGATGTGGTCTTAGTTGGGAACGACTCGGTGAAAATGCAAGCAACAAAAGATTATCTGAATGATAGGTTTAGCATCAAAGACTTAGGAGATCTTAAATATTTTCTTGGAATAGAAGTAACTCGAACATCCAAAGGTCTTGTTTTAAATCAACGCAAATATATTCTTGACATTCTTGAAGATTGCGGGTTACAAGGATGCAAGCCAAGTCTCTTTCCCATCGAGCAGAACCTGAAACTTGATAAGGCCGAGAAGGAACCAAAGGTTGATGCCGGTCAATATCGCCGTGTTGTTGGCAGGTTACTTTATTTACAAGCTACACGACCGGACATCACATATTCAGTTAATGTATTAAGTCAATTCGTTTCAGATCTGAGACAACCACATTTGAACGTTGTACACAGAGTTCTTCGTTACTTGAAAGGGACACCAGGACAAGGAATTTTTTTTCCTCGTGAGGGAGGTTGTATTCTCACTGCTTATTGTGACTCAGATTGGCTCGGATGCCCCTACACCAGAAAGTCACGAACTGGGTATTTACTTCTCCTTGGAGGTGCACCAATATCCTGGAAAACCAAAAAGCAGTCTGTTGTCTCATGTTCCTCAGCGGAGGCAGAGTATAGGTCGATGGCATCTACAGTTAGTGAGATTGTTTGGATGAGATGGTTGCTGGCTGAATTGGAAGTTCCTTTGACTGAACCAACCCCTTTGTTTTGTGACAATCAAGCCGCTCGTCATATCGCCAACAACCCGGTTTTCCACAAACGAACTAAGCACGTTGAAATGGATTGCTTCTTTGTTCGTGACAGAGTAGAATCACGTGAGATTGAACCACTTCCTATTGCCTCTGCCAACCAAGTTGCTGATCTCCTCACCAAAGGATTAGGGGCTGAGCAGCTGAATTTTTTACTCGACAAGTTGGGCGTTCGTAACATCCACGCTCCAACTTGAGGGGGAGTATTGGAGTTTAAAATATATATTTCCTTATCCTCTCCTTATTTAATTCCGTTTTGCTAGGCTTTCTTATAGGCTAGTTTCATTGCCTGGTTAATATTGCTCTTGTATATATTAACGTTTTCCTTTTATGAAGTAATACAGAAAAATCTGGTCCATGAAATTTATCATATGATGCCACCAATGATAAAAAAAATCGGGGGTCCGCCCTTGACGAAACCTGACCTTATGCAGGCTATATTGTTAAAAATATTATGTGTTTGATGCATGTTAAGATAACTGTCAAGGTATATATTGTAGTTGGTTACAAATATTAATAAATATTGTAGATAAAACATTTTTAGAAATAAAGCGTTTGAAGTGTGTAGTTTTTTAGTATATGTCTAAATTGACGGTGTCTCTTTGTAACTTTTTACTATATCCATCGTTGCAATCGACTTTTTTAAAGAATCAAAGATACTTTAAACAATGTAATTTAGCTGACGTTATACACTACAAGAAATACGGGTAACAGGCGTGATAAAAGTTGTCCCTAAAGCCCTTGAAAGTCACCCTTATTGTCTTTTGGGGCAACTGGTCATCACTATTGCCCTAACGTCGTTGCTATTTGTGTCACTACTATTACGTGTCACCACTATTGCTCTATGTTGCTACTATTAATGCCGCCACTATTACTTTTTTCTACAATATTTTTTAAAACAAATAACCCTTTTTATAACATGCAAATATAATCATATTATATCCAAAAATTATAGACAATCTGCGAGAGAGTAGAGGTGAGAGAGAAAGAGAGAGAGAGATCTGCGATGGTCTTGGAGAGGGGGTGAAGTCGATTTGATAGGCATAATAAAGAAGTAAAAGAGAGGAAAAACCCCTTATTTACAACAAAGGTTGTTGTTCACGCCGTTATTTTACTTTAGAGACAATAGGTGTGACTCTTTAGAGAGGTGACATGGGTGTTAGGGGCGACATCTAGCATGCTCAACCAGATGTCGTGCTTAATGCCCACGTCACCCCTAATAGTGTCGTGCCTATTACTAGTATTTCTAGTAGTGATAAAATATAGTAAAAAACCAATAAAGAATGGAAAAAGTAGTTAATAGGATGTATGTGAAAGATTAGGATAACATACTTTACGAAACTAAAAAATTCGGAAGATAAGTTATATTGCATGACGTAGAAATCTTGAAAATAAAGTTTACCTAAAAACTAGAACAATATTTTAAAGAGCTAGAGTTGATTATAAAACTTACCCCTGGACTATGGTTCAACTTACTATTATTATCATATTAGATTAAAACTCACAATTTTAGTCCAACAATTTTTTTCTTTTTTAGTCCTTCAACAATTGTTTTATGGATATCTAATGAATGGATCGTATGGGAGTGTAGTGGTATACCTCTTTTTCAAAGGCTCTCTACTAAAAATACGGGGATATAATATATACTTCTAGCAGCATTTATAATATTAGGTGCTTCCACGTACACACACAAATAACTAAAATAAGATGTATGTTAATCATTTTATCATTTACTCATTTAAGTGTTTATGAGTGTGAACACGCTTAAGATAGGTGCTTCTAGCTACACACGTCCTTTTCTTTAAAAATAGATCATTCATCTTCTATATTATTAACCATCTACTTTCTTTCTGATCAATTTTCATACATGCAACTGAAAAATCTTCTAACCTAAAATCTTGCATATACCATTTTTTCTTTAAAAACATGAACTTTATAAATTCCTCGTCTTTTTTCATCCTTTTCTAATCATAAGTCAGAAGAAACAAGGATGATATGCAAGTTGGCATATACGATTTTTTAAAACAAAACTATAAAAATTTGGTTAACACGCGGTCTCTTTTACTTATTAGTCGTACGGTGAACGTAAAAGTTTCAAATCACGTAACTATTACATTCATAAGAAATGTATCAGGATTTGATATAGATTTCTAAACCCGTGCTATAAAGTTGAATAATTTATTATTATTGTTTAGGTTGTATGTCTATAAGCAAAAGGGTTGTTTTGTACTCCCAATCATCACATGTACTTGTAAACCTCAAACATTTGTATTGAATGAAGAAGACAAAAGCCTAGAGAAAAATGTTCAACTTTTCCTAATAATAATAAAAAAAAGCAAGTGATATGTGGTGGAGCTCAACTTGATGGCCTCCCTTTGGGTTTTGCAAGTCCAAGTGCAATAGACAACATCAAACACACCCATGATCATAAAGGAAAAGGAAAAGGAAAAAGATAAGATAAGAAACAATATTAATTTATTACTTAGCTTCACATTATTATTATTATAATTATAAATTAAAAACACAAAACCCCTATTTGTTCATTTACGTTCAAGTTAATCTTTGTAAGTATGAATCTTACACACACGTGTCAAATCGTAAAACCCAATATTTATATTAAAAAAAGAGTTAATTACAAAAATGGTCCAT
Source organism: Drosophyllum lusitanicum (assembly GCA_032274825.1). NCBI lineage: Eukaryota > Viridiplantae > Streptophyta > Magnoliopsida > Caryophyllales > Drosophyllaceae > Drosophyllum > Drosophyllum lusitanicum. The sequence continues at coordinate 914 of JAUEJL010011334.1, read as the reverse complement.
GTGGTTGTCGTTGATTTTCACTTTTAGTCTTTTAACTTTAAAAATTACGAAAATAATCAATGTGGTTGTCACTTTGTTTCACTATTGGTCCTTTAGACTAACTGCTGTTATCTTCAGGCACATGAGGGTATTTTGGTCAATTTAGTCAGTTTCCTTATTACCAAACATCTTTTCCATTTAAATATCTTTCATTGTAATCATCATTAAAAAAATCATATAGTCTTAATTATATATTAAGTTTTGAAAATTAAATCATTCTAACTTTTGCAATATCAAACTAGTTAAACTATTATGATTCTTCGATTTTAGTAATTTACAACAGAAATGAAAGATTGAACAAAATCAAATTCCATGATGCAGATATGAAACAAAACCAATAGATATTCAGATGAAGATGAAGCAACAAAAAAGTATAAACAAACCTGATATGAAGAACAAATACCCCATTTTTACACAAAATCAGAATCAAATCCATTACAGATTTTAAAAACTCAAAATCACCAATCTATAATAAATTTAACCATTGAAGAACTCAAGATTATGAAAACCCTAACTATCAAACAAGAAGAACAAAAACCCCAATTTCACAGGAAAATATAGAAGAGACGTGTTCTAGATTCTTGTAGATCGGAGGTGAGGTGGTGCCGGCGGTGTTCAAAACCCAGAATCTTCGTCGCACATTTCTAGGGTTTTGTGAATTTTTGCGCATTTCAATTTCACCCGCCGGTGACATACCCAATTTCACCATGGGCGGATTCTTTTATTTGACAAAATCTTGCAAACGATGGTCATTCAGATTTGATGAGATGTTGTTCAAAATCAGTTGTGACTCATGGTGGTTTCCGGCGGTTAGATGGCGGTGATGGTGGTTTAGATGTGGAGAGCGACGGTGGTGGTTCAGATCTGGAGAGAGA
>JAUEJL010011333.1:0-22173 GCA_032274825.1 Drosophyllum lusitanicum | reverse complement strand
TTTGTGAGCTCTATATAAGTGCTATGAAGCTAATGTTGTCATGTTCCAAGAATTGTTTTACTAGAATATATATATTTGCATATACACAACTCTCTCAAGCACTAGAAGGACTAAGGCTTTGGTATTCTTGTGTTGATCATCTTGGTGGTGTTTAGATAGGCTTATCTAACACTCTAGCAAGTGGGAGGCGATAGCAACTTGGTGTGGACTTCGATAGTGGTGTACACGTTAGTACACGAAACTTCCAAACTCCAATCCCGCTTACACAAAGAAGATAGCATCAAGGGTATGACACTACTTCTTTGTATCTTTATTTTGTTGCTTATCCATGTTTAGAGTTTTGGTCCATATGGTGGGCGCATTCGTGGTCAAATTTTGAAACTTATTTTCTACTCGTTTTGCTTCCGTTGCGATTTTAGACAACGAAAACCCAACACGATGGTGTGGGGTGATGACAATGGAATGAGAGTTCGAAGGATGGTTTTGGTAACATAATTAAGATTATCCTCAAGGAATGTGTATGAGGGCGAGGAGGCAAGAGTCATAGAGCCAAAGGGAAAGGAAGTCTCGTCAAAGTTTACATGATGAGAAATGATGATTTTGTTTGTGTGAAGATCAAGACATTGGTACCCCTGGTGATTGGGGGAGTACGAGAGATGAACACACGGTGTGAAGCGAGGTTCGAGTTTGTGTTTGGTGAAGAGGTGAGGGTAACACAGACAACCAAACGTGTGGAGGTGATGATAAGAAGGGGTTTTATTGAGAAGTTTGGTGTAGGGTATATGTTTTTGAATAGCCGTGGATGGAAGAATGTTGGGAAGGTGAACAACCATAAATATATCCTCCACCCAAAACGATGGAGGTAAGTGAGCTTGGAAAAGAAGTCTCCGAATGGTGTTGGTAATAGTGCGAAGCATGCATTAAGACGTCCCGTTTTGTTGAGACGTTTGGGGACAGGAGAACCGAAAGGTAATGCCATTAGTTTGATAAAGGTTATGCATGTGTTTATTATCAAATTCACGTCCATGGTCACATTGAAAAGCCTTAATATCTTTATTGAATTGTGTTTTAACATAGGCATCGAAAATGATTGAATTTAAGAAATAAGTCCGATTTGTTGCAAAGAGGGTACGCCCAAAGAAAATGAGAAAAATGATCAAGAAAGATAACATAATATTTATAACCAGTAAAACTTAGAATTGGAGACGTCCAAACATCAGAATGTATTAAATCAAAACTAGAAGCAACAGTCGAATTAGAAGAACAAAAAGGAAGACGATTGTGCTTGCCAAGTTGACAAGCATGGCAAGGCATAAACAACTTAGGTTTATTACATTCAATATAATTATTCGAAACTAAATAATGAAGAACATCATCATTTGGGTGACCAAGCTCGGTATGACAAGTAGAGGAAGGAGAGGCAACAAGAGCAACGGAGGATGGAGTGACGGGGTAGAGATCGCTTTGACTATTACATCGCAGGAGGAGGTTGCGGGTCTTGAGATCCTTCACAGAAAAACCATGAGGGAGAGCACTTGTTATGGGTAGTAAATTATCTTACAGAAATTAAATTTTTGATGATATTAGGAGTAACAAGAACAGGACTAAGATGAAGAGGTTTAAACAGAGTGGGTAGCATGCTATGCCCTTCGTTGGTGACACGAAAAGATTGCCCATTACCAAAAAAGATAGAAGATATATTGCTTTTATTAAAACAGGAATCGAGAGTACATGTAGTCGAAGTCAAATGAGATGAAGCCCGGTGTCCATGAACCATCCTTGAGTGCCAATATCTTGCAATGTCATAGTATAAAAGCCTGCAGAAGATTAGTGGGCTGATCATTGGTGACCAGTTGTGGATAATTGGACTGAACGGTGAGATGGGCCGTGGGCAGTTGGGCCGTGAGACTGGTAGGGCGAGAGGGGCCGTCAGCCAGGGGCTGGGCCGGTACACTAGGCCAAGAGGTGTGGGGGCCATGAAGGTGAAAGTGACACTTGGCACTGAAACGACACACACCACAACAGAAGTTACGGCACACAGGAGTGTTGGTGAGATTTCTTGGTTTAGGGTTTGAAGATTGAGCAACCAAAACATGTGATGAACTCGAGTTTTCTTGGATTGGTTTATCATGTTCTTGATTGAGTTCCTCAAGAACAAGCATTGATTTAGTTTCAACAAAGGTGGGTAAAGGTTTGCTATGTCTAATGAAGGTAACGACATTAGAGAATTTGCCTTTCAAACCATTTATAGCGTAAGTGACAAGGGTTTTATGAGGAACCGGTTCACCAATGTTAAAGAGAAGATCAACAATTACCTTAATCTTACTAAAGTAGGCACCAATGGTGAGATCACCAATGTCGAGATTGCGAAGCTCGTTCTCGAGTTGGATGGAACGAGTATCTTTATTATCCCAGAAGTGATTGTCGAGATTGACCCACACTTCCCTTACAGTAGCATTCTTTTTTACCACCATCTGCATCAATGATTTATTGATAGTTCAATATATCCATAGCTTGACTAATGAATCCAACGTGATCCATTCTTGATAGTTATCGCCATAATTATTTAATAACCTAATTTATGGTCTTAGCCCATTTAGTTATTTAGATGGGCCAAAGCTTTTTATGTTATCCCTATTTATTATGTTTAATGCAATGGAAATATTCAAAGGGAAAATTATCTCTAATATGGTATGAGAGCCCCTCACAAAAAAGTAACCCTACTTTATTCTCCGGCCGCCGTATGTGTTTTGCCGATCTAATTCATCAAAATTGGTTATCTCTTCTTGGTTTACGTGCCAAGCCTTGGAATTAATTTTACCTTCGAGACCTGCTTCGTTTTATTCTTCTTTGGTGGATTTCTATTGTGGTATTTAATCTTTCTTTCATCCTGCGGTGTTCCGCTTTATTTTTACATCATGGCACAAAAAGGTTCATCCTTCAATCCTGAGAAACCCTACGGTATAGTCAACATCAAAGCGTATGTGCCTTTAACTCTCAATCTTGATCATCTCAACTATGATGCTTGGTGTGAATTATTTACGACTCATTGTATTAGTTTTGGTGTTCTTGGGCATATTGATGGTTCATCCACAAAAACCGGGGAAAACGACGACGAATGGACACGATTAGATAACTTGGTCAAGTTATGGATTTAGGGTACCATTAATAAATCTCTTTTTCAAACAATTCTAAAGAAAAATTCCACAGCTAGAGATGTATGGGTGAACCTTGAAGGATTATTCCATGATAATAAAGAATCTAGAGTCATGCAAATTGAAAACGAGTTGAGAAACATTCATATTGGCGCTCTTTTAATTAGTGATTATCTCCAGAAAATAAAGTAGAATGCTGATTTGTTAGCTAATATTGGGAAAGTATAGTAATGTTGCCACCTTTATTCGACATAGTAAACCATTCTCGAGCTTTATGTCGTAACTTTGGTCGCAGGGCGTGTCGCTTCGGGAACCGATGTCGGTTTCTACAAGATCGCAACCAAGGTAGGGGGAATTTATAGCCTCCACAACCTTCTCATTCCTGGAACAGTTCGCGTAGCATGCCTCTTAATGCCTCCTCGCCATGGGCTTCTGTCTCACCACTTCCAACTAGGCCACCACCCAACTCTTGCGAAGCTCATTTAGCTGCTACTTCACTTGGTCTGCAACAATTTTCAGCCTAGCCCGCCTTATTACCCACACCCGTCTCCACGCCTCATCAACAACCATCAAGTTTTCTCTACCATGTCTCTTCAAGACTCGGGCAACTCCGGATGGTTTATGGATACCGGAGAATCTACTCATCTTGCATCGGATACAGGTACCCTTGGTACTATTTTTAATAAAAGTGGTGTTCAATTGATTCTGGTTGGTAATCGTCAATCTATTCCTGTAACTAATTTTGGTTATAGTTGATTGTTAACACCATATAAACCTTTACACCTACATCACGTTTTAGTCACACCAAACATTATCAAGAATCTTATTTATGTTCGTCAATTCACTTGTGATAATAAATATACTATTGAGTTTGACCCATCTGGTTTTCTGTGAAGGACATGCTGACTCATCAGGTGCTCCTCCGATGTGACAGTCATTGTGACTTCTACCCCGTTACCACTACACAGCCCGCTGCTCTCCTTTATGTTAGTCCTACAACTTGGTATCACAGACTTGGATACCCCGGCCATGTTTCTTCATTTAATTTCTAGCAATTTCATTTCGTGTAATAAAGAGAAGTCGTCTGTTTTATGTCATGCATGTCAGCTTGGCAAACATATACGTCTTCCATTTTATCGTTCTGAATCTGTAGTACATTTTCTGTTTGAAATTGTTCACTCTGACCTGTGGACTTCACCGGTAGAGAGCTTTAGTGGTTATAAATATTATGTCTTGCTTTTGGATCATTTTACTCATTATTTGTGGTATTATCCATTACGTGCCAAATCTGAAGTCTTTACCAAATTTCAGTCTTTTCGTGCATATGTATCTATTCAATTTAACTATAATATTAAATATTTTCAATGTGACCATGGGGTGAATTTGACAACTCCAAAATGCATGCATTGTTTGACACCTATGAAATTCAAATGCGGTTCTCTTGTCCTAAAATTCCTAACAAAACGGTAAATCCTAACGTATGATCCGCACCATAAACAACACCATTCGATCTCTTCGCTTTCATGCTCATTCCCCCTTCCCCTCGTTTACTGGGTCGAGGCTCTTAACATGGCCACTCATCTTCTCAACTTGCTCCCTTCCACTGCTATCAATAATGCTATTCCTTTCACAAAACTCTTCTCGTATCCTCCTACATACACTCATCTCCATACCTTTTGGTGTCTTTGCTACCCCCATTTGTTCCTAACTCATAAGCTTTTACCTCGGTCTACACCTTCGGTTTTCCTCGGTTACTCGAACAATCATCGTGGTTACCGTTGTCTAGATCTCAATACCAATCGTATCATCATTTCTCGCTATGTTACGTTTGACGAAAATGTCTTCCCATTTGCGTCTATGACTCCCACTCAACCTCCTTCCTATTCATTCCTAGATGACAACCTTGCCCCTAATTCGGTTGCTCTGCGTTTTCTCACCTCCTCAACCCCTACCGTAGTGTCACCACCTCCCAAATCCACACTGATTGCGACACCGTTACCTAATTCCTCCACAGTCTCACCGCCCACACCTCTAAACCCACCCGGTGACCCAACTCCCACTCACCCTTTGACTACCTGCTCAAAAACCGGTATTCACAAACCTGTTCAAAAGCTCAATCTTCATAAATCCCCTTTGTCTCCAATTCCTAGATCGCTCAAACATGCCCTCTTCGATCCTAATTGACATGCCACCATGATTGATGAATACACTGCTTTAATTAAAAATAATACGTGGGAACTTGTTCCACTTCCTTTAGATGCTAATACTGTATGTTCATTATGGTCATATAAGCACAAATTTCATGTTGACGGTTCTCTGAGAAGGTATAAGGCACGGTTAGTTGCCAATGGTCGAAGCCAACAACAGGGTGTAGATTGTGACAAGAATTTTAGTCCAGTTGTCAAACCTACCACCATTCACACAGTGTTGAGTTTAGCTATTTCGCTTCATTAGCCAGCTCATCAGCTTGATGTCAAGAACGCGTTCTTGCATGGTAATTTATCTGAAACAGTCTATATGTATCAACCCCTGGATTTGTTGATCCTGAAGACCGGATTTTGTTTGTCTCCTTCGGAAGTCCCTCAATGGTCTCAAACAGGCTCCTCGTGCTTGGTACTAGAGATTTGCTTCCTTTGCTACACGAGTTGGATTCACTCATAGCAAATGTGATCCATCTTTGTTTATATCAGCATGGGGGTGCTTCAGCTTATCTTCTTCTATACGTGGATGATATCATCCTGATTGCCTCCACTAATACATGTTTACAGCGGCTTATTTCTTCTCTTCATGCCAAATTCTCAATGACTGATCTTGGCCTCTCAATTATTTTCTTGGCATTACTGCAACTTGTACAGATTCAGGGATGTTTCTGTCTCAGACTATATATGAAACTGAACTGCTTAATCGTGAAAAGATGTCTAACTGTAGTCCATGCCACACACCTGTTGACACTTCTAGCAAATTGGGGATTTCCGGTGCTCCTCTACCTTATATACAGACAGCTTGCGGGTGCATTGCAATATCTCACCTTCACTCATCCGAACATTACTTATCTGTACAATAGATTTGTCTTCACATGCATGACCCCCGGGAACCTCACATGCATGCTCTAAAGCGGATCTTGCGATACATCAAGGGTTCAATTAATCATGGTCTTCAATTATATGTTTCACATACACTCATAGCTTACTCGGATGATGATTGGGGTGGCTTCCCAAACTCCGGGCGTTCTACCTCAGCTTATTGTGTGTTTTTTGTGGGAAACTTACTATCCTGGTCCTCAAAGCATCAAAATGTTATATCCTGATCTAGTGCTAAAACTGAATATCGAGGAGTAGCAAACGTAGTGGCTAAAACGACGTGGGTTCGTAACATATTGTGTGAACTTCATACACCCCTTCATACCACCACAATTGTCTACTATGACAATGTTATTGCAGTCTATCTGTCAACCAATCCAGTTCAACATCAACGCATGAAGCATTTCAAACTTGACATTCATTTTGTTCGTGATAAGGCTGCGGCTGGCAAGATTCGCGTTATTCATGTTCCATCTTGTTATCAGTATGCAGATGTCTTCACCAAAGGCCTTCCAACGTCACTTTTTTAAGAGTTTAGGTCCAGTTTGAGCGTCTGTAATGTCCGCGGTCAAACTGCGGAGGTGTAATAACCGAATTTATGGTCTTAGCCCATTTAGTTATTTATATGGGCCTAAGCTTTTTATGTTATCCCTATTTATTATGTTTAATGGAATGGAAATATTCAAGGGGGAAAATATCTCTGATATTCTTGACCTTAGTGCCATCGATGTGGCCAAGAACTCCTATGCTAATGCAATGAATGGTGAATAATTCACACCATGCATCATAGTTTAATTGATCCATGTCGAGAACCAAAGGAACATAGAATTTGATGTTGACTACACACAATGGTTTTTCATTGTGAGTCATCCATGTAGAAGCAGGGCCGGCCATGGAAGGAGCAAGGAAGAAGACGAAAAAATAAAGGAAAGTTTGTTAAGAAGAGAAAGAAAATAAAGAAACGAAGGCAAGAAAATCGGCCAAGGGAGCGTCGATTCTTAGGATTTTGAGATAGAAAGGAAATTTGTTTAGAGCTTTGATATCATATCAGAGTTTATTATTCTCCATATCAAAACAAAGAATACAATGACAAAATATATAGAGAAGAATATGGGCTAAGCAAACAAAACAAATGTTTTGCTGAATAAAGCCCATTAATAACATCACGTAATATATATTTCCTTCCATCAATATAACAATCTCTATCATATAAATGATAAAATGAAACATCAATTGGTTTTATCAGCAGCAACGACCCATAAATTTACTACTGCTTGACTAAAGAAAATAATAAGAGTGAGTTCCCGAAGGCTACTAAAGTTACTATTTGAATTAATTACATCGTTGGTCCTTTTAGTATTAGGGCTATTTCACATTCTGCGAAGCCAAAAAGTTGTAAATTATGTCCTTTAAATGAATTTTTTACACACCATTGGTCCTTTGACCATTAACTTTAATAGTGTCACAGTTAAGCTTATTAAAATGTCTATTTTACCATTTTTAAACCTCGTCCTTTATCCCACTCAATGCATCCTCCTTTATCTTTATTTTATTATTATTATTTTTTATTTTTATTTTGACAAATTTCAACACTCGACAAACACCCCTCCCTAGAAAATAACTCTCTTTCTATTAGTTTCCAATTTTCACCCTACAAATGGAAAAAATCTGTTTCTTCTTCTTCTTCCTTCACCTTCTTCTCCTCCTCCCCGCCGCCTTATACTCCATGGGCGTCAACTACGGCACTATCGGCAACAACCTCCCACCACCCTCTCAAATTGCTCAGTTCCTCAAATCTCGAACAATCATTGACCGGGTCAAAAACTTCGACGTCAATAATCAAAGCCTTCGCTGACAACGGCATCCTCCTCAGCGTCACCGTCCCTAACAGCAACATCCCCTCACTCATAAACCCCCAAAACTCCCTTCAATGGGTGATTGCCAGCATCAAGCCGTTTTACCCAGCTACCATGTTCCATTACATCTGTGTCAGCACCAAGGTGCTACACTAGCTAGGGCTGCAGAATCACATCGACAACCTTGTTCTGGCAATGAGGGTGCTTCATGCCGCACTGTTTAAATCCGGGATGATTTGGGTTACGGCAGTTAAATCCGGGATGATTTGGGGCTTACGATGGGGATGATTTGGGGTTTTCTTGTGTGGGGAGTTGATGGTGGTGGTCTTGCAGTGGCGGCCTTCCGGTGGTGGCGGCAACCTTCCACATGGTTTTAGGGTTTCCATCATGTTAATAGTTAACGGGTGAGAGAAGGGCTGGGTTTGCGTTAAAAGGGGTACAATGTGACATAGGGTTTAAAAAGGGCTTATAAAATGATTTAAACTTTAAAAAGGACCAAGGGTAAAGTGGTCATTTTAAAAAATTTAAAAACAACCTTGTTAAACTTAACCATCAAAAAACTAATCAAGTGCAAAAAAACTCAAATAAAGAATTAAATTTACAACTTTTTGGCTTAAAGTGAAATACCCCATATTTTAAGACCAATGGTGCAATTGACTATTACTACTATGACAAGGGAGAATGTGTATTAATTATCTAATTACATCGGTTTTCATTAAAAAAAATTAGCAAGTTCAATGGTTGCTATATTAAGATAGTACCTGCACTTGTGAGCATCATAAGAGCAGTAACATCCCCACCCGCACAAAATGCTTTTCCATTTCCCTATTAAGTATGCAAATTAAAACTTGGAACTAGATGCTCTATACTATAATATCAGAAATAATTTAGTTAGGCTCGTTCAGAAAGTATAGATCTAATAGATCTAATAAAATTTAAGCAGTTTTCTTGGTTTTTGACGGATATTTGCATAAGGATAATTCAATGGTTCTTGTGGTATAGTTATTGTATAGTAAGTGTGAATAATCAAAGCAATTAAGCATCAATGTTGTTATTTTATAATGCGAGAGTTTGATTATTCGCTAAACAAATATACGTACATACTATTTTATATATGAATAGTAATGTATGAGCTTGGTTTCCATTGTCTTTTATTTGACACTTATGGACTCAGAGCAATAAGAGACCATGTGAGAAGGATACTACAAAGTCATCCTAGTGCAAAGAATAGCTAGGGAACAAGAAGTTAACTTTAGTGTAATACTAAGAGATCCTTAGTATAGTTTGATAACGAGTTAAGTGATGCGGAGTGCACACTTGCATAAGCCATATTGAAGTCTAAGACCTAAAAAGAAGTGGTCAAGAGAGACGTACCCCTTTCCGAGATCCCCGGTACAACTTTCGTAGTGGGGTCAAGGGGCCTCATGTGAGTTGAAACCAACGATCCACCTTAAAATTATTACCAAAATGTAGGAAGTTAATTGTAACCAATTTTGATGGTTATTGACTCCCAAATAACTAAATTGATAATTGAATAGAAGTGAATGACCATAAAATATTACACTTTCAGGTTCATACTGTTATCATTTATTATCCCTATGTGAACTTCGTATAACCCAAATTTAGGGTTGAAGGATATTGTACTATTAAATGATCAACATTTATCCAAATGGATGATACTCTATACACTCCATACATGGTTTTTCTAACAATCTTATGTTATATGTGTGAGCTTTATTTGTTGAACTAGTGAAAGACGTGGCTTAAAAATTTACAAAACTAGATGATCGTGCATGGAAAGTCTGGTACACGAGTGCTTGGTGAAATGGTAGTCACATAAGATCTTACAAAACAATAACACCTAGGTTAAAGGAAGATGGGGTTTTATTCCCGTATTCCTCTCCAATGCTTAAGTTAGGCTGCGACGATGGAGTATATCCGATGAAAGAAATTGAGATGAGTATATGTATTAACGTACCAGTTTTACCACCTTTTATTGTTCTTATATATCACTCCCTTTGACTAGTGAGTAGATTTGACATCCTTAATAGAAAATGTTGCTGATGAAAGAAGTTGATGTGACTCTTGCCCTCCTAGTTAATAGAAAATGATGTTGGTTCATTAATGATGGACATCCTTAAGGATTTCGAATATATTCTAGATGTCCTTTCCTCAGCAACATCCGTACTTATCATTAAATGCGAATCCGAGATCAAAGGGTCTTCGTATCAGGTTGCGCAACTTCTTATATGCATCAACAGTTGTTTGTGGTTGTGGGTAGTGTTTGGTAGGGCGTGGAGTCTTGGTCCTGCTCTATTGCAAGGCAAGGGTTTTAGGTAGGGTAAGAGTCGCTTCTGTTGTGCACGGAAGCAGGGAAAGGGTTTTAGGCAGGGTAAGAGATGGCCTTACGCCATTACGTCCTCCCGGTCTAACCGTTATAGTAAAGAATTTCTAGAGTGTTTGACTTTTAATGCTGAACATTCTCCTTAATAAATTCCTTCAAGGCTCTTTACTTCTCCCATGGAACAAACATTCCCTGCATTTCTGTTTCTATTTATTAGTTTAGCAATTATAATGGGGTCATAATTTCGTTTTGTTTTTTTGCGTTAAATGCGTTTGATGTGACTCCCTCATGCGACTACCCGCAGTGCTATCGGCGAGGATAAAAAGGTGTTTTTTTTTGCTTGCATCATGTCCTTACACATGTACCCGGTTTATCCTTTTCGCCTTTTCGTTTTTGCATATAAGGCAGATCACAATCCCACCCTCTCACTTCTACATTGTATTTTGAAATTAATTTGGTGTGATATCCTTTCCTCTTCTTTCGAGCTATTCTTGGTTTGCTTCTTTCATTACTAGTTTCTTGAGGAATTTTCTTGTGTGCTCCTTTACTTTTCCTTTGCGAAGGATCAGTTACAAATGCCTAAAGGTTTTTGATTTTTATCTCATACCTTCCTTTTCTTTTCTTTCACCATTCAACTTGTTGATTTTACCATGGATACTATTGATGTAAATCAAGTTTACTGAGGTATTACCGATGCGCAATATGACTTGCTGTTAAAAATTGTTCCTAATTGGGAGCCGTATGAACCAATCAAACCCTCTTCTTCTGAACTTTTCTTATACCTCCTCCTGGCTAGGTGGGGGTATATTTTCATTACTTTGAGATCTGTAATACGTTTTCCCCTCTCTGAATTCCTTGTGCGTTTGGCCTCTTATTTGCACCTGGGGCTATGTCAGATTCATTCTCTTGGTATGAATAAGATTACCAACTCCATAATTGTGTGCCATGCCTTAGGGCATAAGCCAAATATTGCATGCTTTTTAGCTTTTTACCGACCATTGAAGTGCGGGAGTTGGTACTCCTTTGATCCTTGAAAGAAGGGTAGAGGTGAGCCCTTTTTTGATGAGCCAAGGACTAGCCTGAAGTATTGGAAGGATCGGTTTATTTTTGTGGCAGATTGTATCATTCCCCAAAATTATGCCGCATTGGCTGGCTTTCATGATCGTCTTCCTACGATGTCTTTTGAGGTGCGTAGCGCCGAATTTATGAATGCAGAACTTTATACCCAACTTGCTGATATTCGTATGAAAATTAGAGAATTTCGTGAGCCAATCCAAGTGCTACAGGGTTAAGTCAGAATTGGACAAACCCTAACCGTGTACCGGATATTTTTCATGGAACAAAGGATAATACCCTATATTTATATGCAGTTTTCCTTAAGCATTATTTGAAGCAACCTTTTGATTTGTTGATTGCAGAGATTAGTCTTATTCGTTTCCTCTCCCTGGATTCTTCCTAGGGAGTCCGTATGGGCTCCAAGGAGCATAGCGTGTCCTTGCTCATGGTGCATGTAATACCCATATTTTTCTCGTGTAATAATTGATTTATTTGTGACATGTTACTATTAATGAATAAGTGTGATTTCTTTACAGTTAAGTGTTTATTATATGATAAGTATAAAAGGGAGGGACTAAATATGACTAGTTGGAAGTAAGGAAGGGTATTTAAGGTGGGATTAGCGCACAAGGCCCGAGGTTTTTATTTCCAGCAGCATTGTAGGGATTGATTCACTGTGTAATTGTGTGGGAGTCTTGAGCCAAGAAGAAATCTGACTCTAGTTCCATCATCTGTAAACGGTATGTTGAGAAAATGCAGGGTAATCACCCTCACACCTATACGATTGTATACATATATGCTTATAATGGGATTGATTCTGATTGATTGGGGGTTGGGACGATTTCTTTGTGGTTCGAACTTGAAGATAAGCCGGGGCTCTAAATGGGAATTTCAACCCTTAAATCCTGTGTAAATTCAAATTACTTATTAAGGTTATATATATATGTGTTTAAGGACCAAATATGATTAAAATAAATCTGTTTGATAATGGTTTCGTTGAGTATAAAAATGAGTTAGTCGACTGGTTAGAAGGGAAAACGTGAAAGTTCTTGTGAATCGCAAATTAGGATAATAAGGTCCGAATGGCAATTCGATCATGTGTGGTGGGTTTAGGATTGTAAATCGGCGTGCCTGGAGTCTCTTTGTGAGATTCCCCACACTGAATAAAAAATTAATAAATCAATTGCAGAATCGCAAATCTGCCAAGAGAGGAATTGACAATTTAAGTAATCGTAAATCAAACATTAAGAGGAATCGTAAATTGAGTTAAGAGCAAGATTGTAATCGAAATCTGTAAAAAGAATTGAAATCGAAATCTTAATTAGAGGATGAATAGTAAATTGACATCCAATAGGGATTGAATGAATCGCAAATCGTGTTTTGTGAATGATCGCAAATTATGTATCACCGGAAGTAAATCGAAAACTACGTAAGTGGGCCTAGGAATTGAAAGTGAATGAAATCCCAAGTTTGGGCCTGATCACAAATTAAATAAGGTGCTTTAATTGTAGTGTCACGTTGGGCTTCAATAGTGAATCATGTGTTGTAGTGTAGTCGTAAACTAAATACTTGAATGAGGGGCTTCACGAATTACAATCTTTTGGTGATTATAAATCATCAGTTAAGTATAACTATACGCTTCATAAGTAACAGGATCGTAATTTGGGTTTAAGCTTAAATCGTAAATTAAGTTGTTTAAATCATAAATTGGGCTAAGGCCCAAATCCAAATCAGAGAATCATATATGTGATGTATGACTAGCGTTAAGGCTCTCGATAGTATTGTTTAACATTGTGAAAAAACCACACTTGTAGGTGATTGCTGATAGACTCTATTCTCAGAGCATTCTTGCTATTGTTGCTTGATAACTATTTGTGCTGCAGGTGAGTTACACTAACTTACTTATTATATTATTGTGTGATGTGCATGTTTATTATTATGAAAGTGTAATACATGAAGTAAAGGGTTGTATTATATTGTGGTGAAAACACAACTCGGACACAGTCACACATGTGAAATCCTTGCTATGGCTTAGATAGTCAACTATGACCAAAGTGTGAAATCGTCGTGACTGCACTGCTTCGGTATATGTGATTTAATATGTGATCGTGGATGATTATGTGTACATACCTAATGTGGTGTGTAGGTTTGTGTGCTCGCTAAGATTTATGACTACTCTTGTTATCTTAACTTTTCAGGGTTCGATTGCGAAAAGGCTCTAGGAGAGTGAGACGGCTCATCCATTCTAGATCGTTTTTCCGCTGGTTATTTCCATAAATGATAGAATACTTAAAACTACATTTGTAATTAAATATTTTATTTAAGTTTTGATTACTTCTAAGACTTGTAGGTAGTAAAAGGCTAAGAGCCACTTTTGCGAAATACCTATTCATATGGGTATGAAGCAAACTTCTCTTGTATAAGTCAAATTCAAGTCACAACTTAATTTCTAAGCTTTCACAAATATATCACATTATACTTTGAGAATAGTGTGTGTTCTTCTTGTTCTTCATCTTCTTAACACACTATATTTTGTGTATGTGTTATCTTCAATATTTAATACTTGTATTTTTGGAACCTTCATTAGTCATTCACAATCTTGTTTGTCACTACATGGTTGTCAAAACAGGCTTTTTGGATGATGAATTCAAAGAGGAGTTGTATATAAAAAAAGGTTTCTTGTACATTTTGATAAGCACATAAAGTGTAAGTTGTATTAGCTTAAACAAGCACCAAAGTAATGACATTAAAATTGTGATGAGGTTGATGGTTCAAGCTGATTTTGTTTGAATCAATCTTACAAGTGTGTATCTAGTAAATTTGATGAATCCAACAAGAGAGTAATAATTTTTTAAAATTGATGATACGCTGATTTGACCAAGTACAAGTAGATTTAACAAAGGAATTCGTGTCATCACAAGTACAAGTAGATTTAACAAAGAAATTCGTGTCATCACTATTCTCCGTGAAAGATATAAGGGAGACTTGTCAACAAGAACCCAAAAAGTCGGCTAACTCAAGAACTGCGATAATGGGGATACTCTATCACTCCATCAAATGGTGTCAACATCACATTTTTTTCTCCAACACTTAATCTTTTACATGACCATCACACTTGGTCACACCATTAGAACATCTCCTTCTTATACATAAAAGAGAGGAGAAAACATGATCAAACTCATGGTGGAAGCATCACATGCATAGACTTATTTCGAAATCTCCATGATATCAAACACGCATCAAAGCATGGGAAGGGAGTCACACTCGTGATTTTCCTCCTACTATGATCCCCTTAAAGGACTTCCTTCCACCACCACTCTATTCGCGTCACTTTTAACCTTCATCACGAGATCATGATATTTGATATATGATGGATGTTTCACGTGGACTTATTCTTGTATTTTATTTTTTAATTTTTTTGCATCACTAATTAAGATAAGTTTTATTGTATAATCCTAGCCTTTAAATTAAAAAATCAATTTTAATTATACAATGTTGACAATCCATTAATTTAAAATTGAAAAATCACTTTTGACTTTTAAAGGAGAAACTAATATAAATATATTTGGAATTTAAAAATAATATGTCAATTATTTTAATATTTGGACTTATTATAATAACATGTTGTGCGATATATTTAATAACTTATAAAACATTAAACAAAATTCTATATACGGGTTCTTATATTTTTTTAAAATTATTAATATTAAATTTATCATATATATTTATATATTTAGTATTAAATCTATAATATAAATTTTAATTAATTTAGTATTACAGATTGCATTATAAAATTAATATTAAATTTTAAAAAATCTATTATATAAGTAATCAAATTTTAAATTTTAAGATATATTTTATATTTTATATATTAATGATTGCACAAAATTTTTGATGTTATTATTTTCTTAAATCTTAAAATATCATTTTTACCTACCCTGATTTACAAATATTATGTTTAAGCTTTATAATATTTCAAAATATTATATTTAACCAAATTCTTAGTTTTATCATCTTAGAATATTTTATAATCATTTTAATTTGTTTTTAATTATAACCAATAAATAGTAAAATTAATTGCCGCTAATTATGATAATAATGATTGATGTCTGTTATAAGAAATATAATCGATCATGTCTGTTTATAATATGAAACTACGTTTCTGCAGTCATGTTTGTCATCCTCCTCTCATTGACTCTTCCAACTCTTGTATGGGTTTTGGCGCGTTTGTCGCTATTGTTTTAATTCTCATTCTTTTGTGTTTTATAATTATTTGATATATATCTTTTTTATATTAATGTTTAACATTAATAATTTTTTAAAAAGGTTTAGTTCACTAAAATGTATCCAACTTGTCACGTTTTGCTATTGTTTGTATTGGAGTTTAAAATTTTCTAATATGTGTATCGAACATTTAATTTATTGCTATTGTATGTATTAAACTTTCTATTGTATATACTAATTAAACTTATATATTTTTTCCTTATTTATGTAATTAAAATACACATAATAGCAATAAATTAAAATTTTGATAAACACAATAGATGTTTTTAAAGTTCGATACATACAATAGCAAAACGTGATAAGTTTGATACATTTTTGTGAACTAAATCCTTTTTAAAACAACTCGCTTATCACATGGACATTTAATCTAATCTAATCTAATATCTAATCTAATCTAATCATCTAATCTAATCTAATATTAGTAATAAAAGATAAAAAGAAACATATTACCAATTAAATTATTGCCCAATAATATTTTATTATTTTAAACTTATAAATCTTCTTACCTTTAATATCACAAAGTTGATTGTTGGGTCTGTCTCGTACGCCTCAAACATCTTTAACATTTCAACAATCTGCAGAAAAAGAAGGAGAAAAATAAAAAGTTCAAAGGTCTATAGGCGACGATAGGTATGTATAGTATAAAAGTTCAAGGTAACGCGAGCATACAAGTTTGTAGTTAAGAGAATTCAGTTTTTTTGGTCTATTTAGTGACACTTTCATCCCGCCAGATATTTCTTTTAAAGTTACCTGCAAAGAAATCAGTGGTTATGTGTTGAATTTATATTTCAACCCTTGTACTCTAGTTTCCTATATCTCACACATCACACCATGTTATGTCAGTTTTTTTCTCCATCATCACACGAGTAATTAATCACACCCATTACAGTCAACCAGTACCACATCTCATGTTCAATCATATATACTCAAAGTCCAAAATAAAAATAAAATAAACCAATGTTTCAGCACTATGACTAAATTCATGTACGGTGACTCCTTCACATTGTGTGAGTGAAATAAAGGTGGGTATCACATAAAACTTGCGCTTACCACTCCTCGATCCCTAATAATAAAAACCTCAATAACCATAACATAGTGTGACCATGATCACATTGGAGTGAACTCCAGCTATACACTCGCCGGCCAATTCACACCCTAATTAACTGCACCCCCTTTAGATAATTTTCTAAGCCAAGTTATTCTAATAAGGTTCTGTTTTTTGAGTAATACATGCCAATCATGTTGTGGAGTTTATGTAAAAAGACACAAATAAAAGAAAACATATTATTGTATAGATAATAATAATAATAAAAACAATAACAATATCTATACTCTCCTAGTAATCAAAATACTACCTCACAAGCTTCTGTTGGTTGCTTTGGAATTGAAAAATTCTCTCATTTCTTTGTTTAATATGCGTAATATATATCTTAGTTAATTTATATTATAATTAAATAATCCTAGTACTATAAGATTTTACACATGTAAAAGATGATCTATACATTCTTTAAAATTATATAAAAAACTATATTTTGCTAATAAAGAAGCTATGTGTAGTAAGCTGAGGTAATTTACACCTACCAGATTCTCTTCTTTGTTGAAGAGAGATGGAGCCATGAGTGACGATTTGATAACTCTTCAAACAGCTTGCTAAAGATAATGGAGTTGGAGGAAAGTATATATAGGTCCAGAAAACTTACGCCTATGTGTCTTATTGATAACCACACAAGTTGTGAGTCCAACTAACCATGCTTGAATAAAGGAAAATATCACGTGAAATAATTTAGAGTGTAATAACGCATGTGGTCCAAAACATTTTGTTTGCACGGTGTTTATGTTAAAAATACCGGAGTGGTCAAATAGACACCATAAATTTACTAAAATTACACCTTTATTTTAACTAATTTTGTCTCTATTATTGTTTTAAGACACACTAGTATCGTACGCGCGTAATGCTGCGGCGACAAATAGTTTTTTTTGTAACATGTTACTTTAAAGAATGTAATAATATGTTATTCGCACGATTCAATGTTACAAAAAAATTTTCTTCGGCAACATGTCCGTTTTTTACAAAGTTTCTTTTATTTGCATCAAGTATTTTATTAATTTTAAACATACATGCTAAAAAGACTTTAAACAAAGAAAAAATATTTATATTTATGAAATAAGGAGAGGAAACTTAATAAGATTGTGGAAATTGTGATGATATGGTTAGATAATTGTGTTTGTGTGAGAGTATATTTTAAATTAATAAAAAGTTAAAAATAAATTATGAAAGAGGGTGAAATGGTTAAAGACTGTGCGGATAAAATTAATTTAAATAAAATGAAAGTCAAGATGCTATTTTGATTGAATTTTAAGAAAACTCTTAAAATTAAGAGTTGAGAGAGAATATTAAATGGTTTATATAGTAGTATAGATATGGATATAACTGTTAGATTATGCCCACTGACACACGTAGATCCGTATCTGCTGATAAGACGCGAGCCTATTGGGTCACACGCCAATGATTGATTCCGACAGCACATATCGCGAAATGGGAGAATTGTGTCTGGCAAGGCCTTACGGCCGCAAGGGTGGTTCTTTGCGGCCTTGCGGCCGCAAGGAGATTTGCCTTACGGCCGCAAGGTTGGTGCCTTGCAGCCGCAAGGACCACACATCATTTAATGTTTTATGCAAGGCTCAATGCACACTTATTGGGGCTTCTTGGGGGCTGCATGGACGGCTCATTTGTCTGTGTTTGACTCTAGATCGGCGAGAAATAAGGTGTGCATGTGAGGGACTTTGCATTGGGTGAAAATACAAGGCAAAACACTTCTCTCTCTCTTGGTGAGCTTGCATACTTCATTTCTGAAGTTCTTGAGCAGATTTCCAGCTTCTAGAAATTAGTTTGTGCTGTACCAAAGGTGGTTTCAAGTGGCTTACTAGCATCTGGGAATCAAGCAAACTTTGTGTGGACTATCGATAGAGAGTTGTTTCTTTGTGACTTCTTGTTCATCCAGAAAAACAACAAGGAGGAGGGTATATTTCACATCCTATCTCTTTATTTTGGTTGCAATGCTTGTATGTAGATTTCTTTCCACTAATGGGACTTAATGGCATCATGTTGTACACCTCTTTTGCTTCCGCTGTGTGGGTGAGATGGTCATTAAATTCCTTCAATAACCACTTTCTAATAATCTTATTTTTTTAAATATGATTATTTTTAATTATTGTAATCTTGTCAAATTTAATTTGTTTTATTATTAAATCTTGTCTTTTTTAAATAAGGTGTGTTTTATTATTTTAATCTTGTTTTTTAATATGATTTATTTATTATTGTAAAATATGTCATAGATCTAAAAACTATGAGATATACCCTCGATATAATTCTCTTTTCTTTCCTTTTCTCTTGATTTTGAGATTTGTTTCGATCAAGAAGGATATATAGAAATATTAGTAAGAGAATATACCACTTCGTTATAGTATTTAACATTTTAATTATTTAAAAAACATAAAAAGCGTGTCCTTTATTTCTCTTTAGACACACACATTCGATCTCTATTTCTCTCTCTATCTCTCTTCAGCTTTCTCACATCTCTGTTCCCTTTTGTGTTGGTGCCTAAGGTAATACAGAAGTGTAAAAGTGGTTTTAATACACAATTCAAGAAATAATAAAAAATCAAATAAAGTCTAGTGCTTTTATTAATCAATCAAGTTTTCAATACAAAACAGTATCAAACATTAATTTAACTCACTGGTTACAATTTAATTCTCTCTCAATCAATCTCAATAACTAATGCTAGACCTTATTCTTCTTATTCAACTTATGACAGAGAAAACAATTAACTCTCTAAATAGGAATACCAAACTTATGATGTTAATGACAAAGTAACTAGGTAACCACTAAACACATTAGAAGGTTAGATTATATACATGTTCTACGATTAAACATGTATACTAACAAACTAAGACTTATCCTAATATGCTAATAAACGTATGTATACATTCCAATAGATAACTTGGATATACGTTATCTTCAATATTGAATCATCAAACCTGAATCTTCTTATCCAACCATAGTTAGAGAGTTTTGATTTAAAAAAATAATTTAAACTCTCTTTAGGCTGACTTCTCTTACATGTTGAGTTATGCAACTTGAAACTCATCGATATGAGTTCTTGAACTTATCTTCGATCTTCCACATGTACATACACGAAGAAACTCATACTCAACTTAAGAAATCATTTGAGTTATCTAAAATTACTTAGAAACTTTGTTTCTATTCTGGAGCTGAGTACTTAGCTTGAATTGACTAATCTATCTCATAGACTTCACATAATTCACTTTGCACTTGTTAAGAACTACTTTCAAGCAACGGCATCAGCCCCTTCTCTGGCTACAAACACCTTTATTTAGTTTAAGCTCTTGACCGTTTTTTATTTTTAAGGACGTTTTAAGATCTGCATCTATTAGATCATCCTCATTTTCACCTCCAATTATAACTTTAACCTGCTTAGGAATCTGCTAGTTGACACACTTTTCTTTCTTAAGATATTCAGTCTCGGTTCTAGCATCCTTAACTTCACTGAGAATCTTATTTATGTGTATTTAAAATTCTAGGTCACTTTGGCCCTTTTTACAACATTTATGAGAGTTCAATTTTCCTAAGTTCATTATTTAATTTAGCTATTTTAGCTTTAAGTGTTTGGACTTTAAGGCTTATCTTAAAAATATTTAAAAAGAAAGAACAGAGTTCAAGGCTAAAAACAAAACTTCCGCTGACTCTGAGTCTAAATTTTTTTATTTAGATTCTCATTCTTATTGTAGTAGCCTATCTGATTCTTTTCTTTCTGTTGTAGGAACTGAATTTTCATATGAGACCTTCATCTTTGATGAACCAATAAAGAAGACTCAACATAAAGCAATAGCATTGTTCCATTAGAGGTAGAAACCAATCAAAGAGATGAAGAAATCACCCCGGACTCCAAAGAAGAAAACTTTTGAACCAGTTCAAAGAACATAAGAGTTTAGAGTAAAGAAAGTCCTTAATGATGATTTTTCATCAAACTTTTTCCAAAACAAGGAATTCCAAGTAAAAACTCAAAAACGAAGAGTTTTTACTTAAAACAACAAAAGCAAATCTTTCTCAAAACCAAAAGTTCAATCTGGTTTTGTGCTAAAATCATACGTGAAATATCCTTTTGTGGCATATTTAGTCAAGCATTTATTAGATTATCAAAAAACAGATTTGTAGAAATTCAAAACAAAAATATAAATTTGTTGTTAAAGATGGAATTCCTCAACGGCATTCAGGACCATTGAATACTAAGGTCCACAAACCAATCATTGAAAATTCTAAGGTTTGGTTACCAAAGAATGCAAAAACTAACAATTCAAGACCCAAAACAACTTGGTACCAAAATTCTTCAAACCAATCATACACTAAAGATCACTTGGACATCAGTGAAGATCTTTGTGCTCAATATGCTAAAAAGGAAGTATATCTTATCTTCATACCATGAAATCACGCTCCTTGCATTACACACTTTATCATTTATTGATATTGTTTGTGCGCTAATGCTTTAAACCTAAAAAGGGAAGCAATATTTTTTTTCTCTATCCTAATTGATGTAAAACAAGTTTTGAGCATCAATTTATGGGGATTTTTTATGTTTATGTTTCAAAATGTTGAAAAAGCCAAAAAAATTTGAAAAATCAAAAATAAAAAAAGATTTTTTTTTTTTTTGCAAGAAGGTATGTATTCTTTAATTCACTCTCAAACCTTTCTTGTTTCTTGTTGATCTTTTGAAAGATCACCTTTCATTTCTTGTCTTCCACCTCATATATCATCCTGTTATCCTTCCAAGAAACTGTTCATTCATGTGTCACTGTCATATTTGTCATAAAATAAAGTGATCAAAAAGGCACTATGAGTGAGGGAGTGTAGGCATTTTATACTCCTATGGTCAATCTAAAACCGGAAGGACTTGCCCCGGGAGCTCACCATAGGCGAGAAGAATCGGTTATATTGGGATACTTATTGGTGTGCATAGAGGTTGTAGAAACTAGAAGAGGGGTTGAATAGTTTCTATGTCCATTTTTTAATTTATTATCCTCTTTAACAATAATCAAACTCTTTATGATTATGTATATATATATGTGTATATGAAATATATATATATATATATATATATATATATATATAAGAGTGTATATATATAAGTATCTTTACTATATATATATATGTATGTATATTCTTGACAATATGATAAATGACTTGAAAGTAAATGCGATAATATAAATGTGAAAATGTAAGAGCAAGAACATAAAGACAAGAATAAATACGAGTATGTAAAGAGTTTAAGGGTTAGAGAAAGATAACACCAAGATTTATAGTGGTTCGGTTGAACTCCAAC
>JAUEJL010011322.1:0-10015 GCA_032274825.1 Drosophyllum lusitanicum | reverse complement strand
ATCATATTTGATATAATACGTTTGTTCATATCAGCTTATTTATATTTATTGTTAATCTGAAAATCGTATTTTCAACACCTATGCCTCTCTCGCGAAACCAATATTGATAGCCTTAGAGTGAAGAAAGTTGTGAGTTTTTTGGTTAGAGGCCGGGGGGAGTGGTTAGTGACCATGAAGTGGTGACGTGGTGGATATGATTTCTATTTTTTGATTGGTGATTTATGTAATACGTTTGTCCTATAGTTTAATATATATAATGATAAATGTTCATGTGATCATACCATAAGAGGAGTGGTGATAATTCGATATATACTAATGTGATAGTATGATGGAAAATGGTGAAGATGACTGGCTGACTGCTTTCTTATTTCTTAACTCTTATATATTCATGTTACATATTTTATATATCATATATAATAACAATTAGCAAAAAAGAATATTGTAATGAACAGTAACTTTCCTACTAATTGTTATATATTTTAAAGGTGAAAACTTTAAGAGCAAACCCACTTAATTTGGCGGAGTGTATTGTAGCGGGACGAGGACCAAGGTAAAGGTCTATTGTTCGAGCTTTTCTTTTGCCATTTTTTATAATAACGTAGCTTTTAGCCTTAAGGTGTCTTTTTAGATTTGTTTTTAGAATTTTTTAATTACTTTTATATTTTTTTTATTTGTTCTCTTATAACTCTAATACATAACACCCGGTGTATATATAAATATGTATGCATGAAAGTATCCTTTTTATTTACATCTTGATATAAATTTTATCATCATACACATTACGTTATTATTTATACTAGCTTAATGCCCCGTTTATAAACACGGGGATGATTAATATAAATTTAATACATTTACCGCATAAAACCATTAACATATATAGTAAAAACAATTATAAACAATATATAGGGATAAAAATTAATCGTCTAAAAGAAGGGATCATTGGTAATGTATTAAATAAAGAAGAAAACTTAATATATTTGTAAAACTCACATAATAATAGGAAGGGCAAGTTGCATTAAAATACAATGAACTTTGTCTTGGTTATCATTATATACAATCAACTTTATTTTCTTAAAAATAATACAACTAACTTTCATAATCTTTACATTATATATAACTTGTTGTATACTATGGAAGTTATGACAAAGTTCATTGTATACAATGGTAACTAAACAACAAACATATGAAAAAGTTGTTTGCATACAATGAGAGAATTATGAAAGTTAATTGTATTATTTTCATAATTTTAAAATTGGTTTTATACAATGATAACTAAGACAAAGTTCATTATATTTTTATGCAATTTGCCCAGAAATCAATAGCCATTTCCATGCATGAATATTTTGGTGAATTCCTAACAAACAACATTAGATTGTATATAAATAAGTGCTCTACACTATACTATATCCAACCAATGGAAATTTACAGATTATCAAGTTGGTATTGAAAATGAGGCACAATCCATGAATGACCCGAATTTATCAGTGAGAATTCTAATACCTCTATGCACAAAGAAATTAGATGAAATTAAGCTTTTGCATATATGATTTAATTTTGTTAAACAATAGTCAATGGGAAAGGTGTGATGTTGTTTGCTTGCTTGCCTTTTTAAAGAACTAATAATTATTCTAATTAAAACTAAAAGGCTTGCAATAATAATTTGACATACCTTCTTAATACCATATTAAACAACTTTGGCTTTCCAAAATAAAAACAGTGTTCTGCATCAATATGTTATTAATTTATTAACAAAAATTGATATATTATTATGTTTTCTGATTATCAGCATTAGTAAAAAACAAAATATAAATAAAGCTCTTGCAAACTACTATTTCTTGACGATAATATAGACATTCATTTCCATGTGATATTGAACTAAATATAGATTAAAAAAAGTAAAGGATAAAAAACATTCATACAATAATTCAAAGATGTGTTACCATTTGAAAACAAAATAACAACTTAATTAGTATAATAATTCACACACAAATTTGACCACTAAAGATAAATTAGAGTATCAAGTTATGTCCCACTGAAATAGTATATACCCATCCACCAAGGCTCAAGGCACACTTTATTTTGACCTTTGTGACATTAGTCAACATGAATAATATTATTCAGTAGGAGAATACCTACTAAATATGATTAAATGATGCAAAACTTATAATTTTCCAGATTTATTGTTTAAAATGTTGGAGTTTGAGTGTTGCAACATGAACAAAATCGGTTATTTAACCCATCCATTTGTAGACTCTCAAAAACTTGAAATTGAATTCTTTTTATTGAGCCAACTGCTAATCCATGCAAAAAAATTTATTAAAGCACAACACTTGATTTAAATAAAAGTGTATGCTTTTCATTATGAGTTATAACTTGAATTCCCAAAACATTTCAATTTCATTTTACTGTAATGATATTACATCCATTGTACTTGGATACCCCTTCCAAGAGACAACTTGCTCACTGACATTCTGTGTTTGCAAGAATTAGTGAAATAATCTGTCTATAAGCTAAGATTGCATAAGTAAGGTGCAACAAGATATATAACAATTTACATCAATTTAAAGTTTTGTTTAATGGGTCAAAAAATAGCCAAGTGCTTCAAATAATCATCCTAGGGTATAAGAGAGAAACACAATCAAAGGTTATGTAGGTGAACAAATCTAATGGAACAAAAAATAAACAATATTGATTAAGTAAAATCACATTATCAATGAGTAAAGTGAAGTCATGAAGATTAGAGATTAAAGAAGATAATTAGAGATAGAAATTAGAGATTGGAGATGAATCTAAATTATTTTAAAAATTTCCCGCTTCATTTAGGGTTCAAGGTTTCTGCGTCATTGTCGATTTACAACCTTTTCATATCTCATTTGAGAAACGTGCGGGTCATAGGCAGAATTTGGGTGATCCGAAAATTGTTATGTTATAACCCGGTTTCATCATCCCTTCATCTTCATCGCCTCTTTTGCACATTACCTCTCCACGAATCCCTAATCTGATTGTTTTCTTATGACCGACGCTTTATTTTCATCCATTCAGACCCCTAAATCTCTCAGAAGTCTTTTCCCAGATCTTCACTTCATTCAGCTGTTATGATCCCACATAGGCTAAAAATAAATTAAGTTGGTAGCTTATAAGTCTAGGTGTCCTCTCCCCTTACAAGCTAGCTTTTGGGGGTGGGTTCTACACTTGGGTTTATGGCATGATACGAGTCTAATATGAGATGGGTTCGTATCAATTGGTATCAGAGCCATCCCCCAACACTCGGAGTGGTGGCTTGGACCTGAAAAGTGGGGTGCCAACCATGACCAACATAGTTGTGACCAACGAGGACTTGGAGTGGTGACCTATGGAGTGGTGGCTTGGACCCGAAAAGAGGGGTGCCAATCGTCACCAACATAGCCGTGACTAATGAGGACGTTGGTCCTTCAAGCGTGGGATATTGTTATGATCTCACATCAGCTAAACTAAGTTGGTGGCTTATAAGTCTAGGTGTTCCCTCCCCTTATAAGCTAGCTTTTGGGGGTGAGTTCTACACTTGAGTTTATGACATGATACGAGTCTAGTATGGGATGAGTTCGTATCATCGGCGGCTTTGGAAGAAGTTATACCCCTAAATCCTATTGTTTTTACTATGTTTCCATGGAACAACAGTCCATTGGGAGTTGAAATAACAATATGTGTTTTTTAAGCTACAATTCATGTATATTTAGGATGTAATTCTTCTTTTTTTTAAGCTAAAGGAAGGTATGATTTCACGCAACAGCTGTTTTTGGC
This sequence comes from Drosophyllum lusitanicum, assembly GCA_032274825.1. Classification (NCBI taxonomy): domain Eukaryota; kingdom Viridiplantae; phylum Streptophyta; class Magnoliopsida; order Caryophyllales; family Drosophyllaceae; genus Drosophyllum; species Drosophyllum lusitanicum. Next base: position 6,235 of record JAUEJL010011322.1, on the reverse strand, counting down.
TATTTTTATCGGAGGTAAGAAAGTAAGAAACTTAATCTTCAATGTTGATGTAATTGCATATGCAACTTGAGACTCCATGAAGGTGCGAAACTTTCAACTGGGACTGATGGTACCGTGTTCACAGACGTCGACATGGTTATTCTGATTCTAGCTTAACAGTTCAAGCCATTGTTATCCAGGCCTCCACCATCTTTCTGGTACCCCTACTGTTGGACCTTAATGTTTTAATCAAATAAAGTACTTAGTATTATGTTTATTATTAAAATACTTATGCTACATTATTAATTATTGTATTATAAATAAGTGTGTATGTGTGACACACATGGTTTTAGCGGCAGTTTGCAACCACCATAGGGCCACCACCGCCAACTGCCATGGGCAGTTTGGCGCCAAGAAAACTGCCACCATGTGGCCTATAAATAGGTGTACAATGTATTGTAATGATGTGTGAAATCCAAGTATACGTATTATCAATTCAGTGCATATCTTTGTTCATGTGTTTCTTATACCCACATACATACGTTTCTTATATATACTTTGGTTCGTGCTATTCGATTGATTTTCTTGCAAATGGTTTCTGATTGAGTATATAGTCCATGTCATCATAGTTAGTTGAGATCAGTTGAGAGTTTGTTATATCTGTTTTTCCTTCATTCACACATCTATAAATATGTGGTGATTAGTTTGTAATCAGTCTGAAAAAATAATACAATAGTTCGATGCTCTCACACTCTCTCTTTCTCTCTCTCTCTAATATTGATGAGATTCATATTATGATTAATCACTTCATGGTATCAGAGCCATGATCTGATCGGAAGCTAACTTTGATGAAGCAAACTCTAGGTGACAAGTTCAGAATTCGATAAACATGTTCAGATTTGGAAAATTCATCACATACAGATATGTGTTTTAATCTCATCAGATATGTTCTTTTCAACTCATTTTATATTGTTTTGCTATCATTTCTGTTGTTGATTCAGATTGTTCCTAAATCATTTACTATTTTGTTTTTTTTTCTCCAAACGTTGATTTAAGCTTGTTCTTAAATCAAATCAAAAATTCATTTCACGATTTTTCAAATCAATTCAAATCTTGTTCTTGAATTGATAAAATCAAGCTTAAAAAAAATGGCTACACCACATGCAAATGTTTCTGTTCAGTTACCATCAATCACGAACATATCAAATTTTGTTTCAATTCAGTTGAAAGAAGACAACTATTTGGTGTGGAAACATCAAATCTCTTCTGTTTTTGAGTCGTTATATCTGATGAGATTCATTGATGGATGAAGTACACAACCTCCAGAAAATGATGTAGAGTATGTAAATTGGAGAAAACTAAACAAATATGTTGAGATTTGTATAAATGCAACTCTTGATCCATCAATTGCACATATAGCAATAGGAACACTTACAGCTTTTGATTTGTGGAAGAAGCTTGAGTTGATGTTCTTACAGCAAATTTCAGCAAAGAAGATTCAATTACAAACAAGACTTCATCAAATAAAACAGGGCACTCCAAAAATTGATGACTATTGCAATGAAATCAGCACTATTGGACAATCGTTGTCCTCTATTGGAGTGAAAGTTGAAGAATCTGACTTAGTCATCCATACTCTCACTGGTTTGAATCAAGATTACAGAATGCTTGCAATTAATGTAGAAAATTCAAAAGAATTGCCTTCTTTCATGGAATTAAGGTCGAAACTGTTAGTGCATGAGCAAAGATTGTCCCGAGAATTGCAAGACTCTTCAAATCCTTCGGTCGAGATGACTGCCATGGCTGCAAATTCAAGTTTTCCTCCACATCAAACTCAAAATCAACATTCAAATTCGTCTAGCAACAAAGGAACATTAAATCTCGGAAGTAACTGTCAGATTTTTCACAAGGATGGTCACTTGGCTTCAAAATGTTTCTGGAGATTTGAAGATAATGGAAGTAATCGAGGAAGAGGGCGAAATAATGGAGGAAACAGAAGTTACAACAGAGGTCGTGGAAATGGAGGTCGTAATTTCAGCGGAGGAAATAGCCGTGGTGGTGGCCGGAGCTATAATGGAAACAATGGTGGCACACCTTATGGTTACGTAGCTTCTCAGACAGATGGATCGATGATGTCGGCTGGGTATGTTGAAAACCCTAACACTACATACTTTAATCCTTTTGTGGATCGTGGATCAACTCAATATGGGCCATCTCAACAGAACTTGTCACCAAATACAACTCAGTGGGCTGCTGGGCAATTTAATTTCAATGGGTCTGAAAATGGTTTTGGTATTGACCAGACCTGTGATAGCTTTTGCTGTAAGCAAAGTGTCTCGGTTCTTGCATTGTCCTACGGATTGTCATTGGATAGCTATAAAACGTATCTTACGGTTTTTACGTGGAACTATTACACATGGTCTGGTTATTAGGAAGTCCTTGGATTTCTCTTTACATGCATATTCAGATGTTGATTGGGCAGGCTGTCCTGATGACAGGCGATCCATTACAGGATATGCTGTTTATCTTGGTGGTAATCTTGTTAGTTGGAGTTCTCGGAAGCAACAGACTGTTGCTCGTTCTAGTACAGAAGCCGAGTATCGTGCTCTTGCTCAAACTGCAGCTGAGATATGTTGGTTGAGATCTCTTTTATGCGAGTTGCATATTGATATAGTGGCCTCTCCTACACTATGGTGTGATAATTTGGTTGCTACCTATCTTGCTGCCAATCCTGTTTTTCATCAGAGGACAAAACATTTGGAGATTGATCTTCATTTCATACGTGATATGGTGCTAGCACAAACTTTGGATATACGTTATGTTTCTACTACACTATAGCCTGCGTATGTTTTTACAAAAGGACTTCTAGCTACTCGGTTTCAAGATCTGTGGTCCAAGATGTGTGTTTCTACCACCGCACAGCTTGAGGGGGGGGGGGGGGATGATAGAGTATATAGTCCATGTCATCATAGTTAGTTGAGATCAGTTGAGAGTTTGTTATATCTATTTTACCTTCATTCACACATCTATAAATATGTGGTGATTAGTTTGTAATCAATGTGAAAAGATAATACAATAGTTCGATGCTCTCACTCTCTCTCTCTCTTTTTCTCTCTCTCTCTCTAATATTGATGAGATTCATATTATGATTAATCACTTCAGTTTCTATCAATCGGGATTCAAGAAATAGAAAGAAGATGAGGGGCAGAAAACAAACACCTACTACTCTTGGTTTGGTTCACTACTTACCTCAAATGTTATTGAACATATGATGCTTATTCCATCTGTTCAATGGGAAATTATAAGTTCAATTCAAGCCTGTGCCTTTTTATGTAGGTGATTTTAAGGTTTTAACTAATCTTTTATTGGGTATGGAAATAATCTTATATTCTTATATTTAGTAGTTATTGAGTTGATTCATATATGAATAATAGTAACTCAATTATGTTGCCATATGCTTAAGGTAAGGCACAAATATTGTTAGTTGAAGCTGTTTCATATGGATCACAATTAGGAGTCTTTCCAGCAGCGTTTGTTGGTGGATATCCTCAATGATTGAATTACGGTATGACCGTTGGTAATTAGACGCTTAAGGGGTAAAGAAGATTTCAGTAAGTAGTATGTTGCAGCCATCAAAGTACCTGGTAAAACCATGCATTTTCCTTATTACAAACAAATATAATCAACAAAAATTATTTTATCTCGGCATTTCTTGATGTGTTACTATTATTGTAATAAATGCAGGTCCTGAAATTGATCGATTGGCAGCAATGGATTGAAAATATAAATTGTTTTTAGTGATGGGAGTTTAGAAAAAGACGGATATACTCTTTACTGTACTGATTTGATTATAATATGTTTGTTGATGAAATCTGCGAATCTCCTTAAATCGGTCACTTTATCTCTGATTTACGACATTGTAAGTCATACAACGCGTTAATCGTTTGATTTGATTACATTTTTAGTGATGAGATCGACTTTCTTTAAACCTTTACCGTTAAGTGTTGATGAACTCGACTTTCTTCTATATAAAGTCAATTAAGGGTTGGTTTTAATCGAAGACTTTCAGATCTGCGGCTTTCTTCTCTCTTTATCTTGTTAGGTTACAATTAAGGATTAGTTTGTACAATCAAGTTATTATCATATGGAAGATTTGCATATGCCTTTTTGTATCTCCCTGCATATCTATTTGACAGTCTTTGTAAAGTTAATAGTTTTAGTTTTATGCAACACATCAGGACAGTAATAACAAAAATGTTAATAGTTTTTGTTGACCTGCAGTTATCTTTCTGTTTGTTGTGTTGTGGTTCATTTATTGCTCTTCAACTTGAGTTCTTTTTTGCACATGATGGAATAAAGTATTTTTTAACTCATAATTTCTCCCAAATTTAATTAGAATGCCATAGTAATAAATAAATTACATTTTCTATTGATGTGTGTGGAAACAATAGAAGTTGTCAATTGTATTTCATCATTTAGGATGATTGTTTATGCATATTTATATGATTTACAACTTCAAACATGATTCATACAGGACAGCACATTATTTGATTGACTTGCATTTGTTGATTAATTTTTTTTAATAAAGTTCTAGCTAATTGATTCAGTGACTTGATTTATAATTCTTTACCTGTGTTTGGTAGATAAGTTGTATTATCTTTGTCATTTATATAATCTCAAAATGTTCTTTGTTTGTTATTTCCTTGGTTTCTGTTAAAAAATTTATGAACCTAGTGGTATTGGAGTAGTTTAGGCTTGGTGACATGGTGTTGCTCATGGTCTAAGGTCATGGGTGGTATTGGAGTAGTTTAGGCTTGGTGACATGGTGTTGCTCATGGTCTAAGGTCATGGGTTCGAGTCCCGTGTGGACAAATGTGGGGTAGATTTAGAAGTTGTTCGGGAAAAAAAAATGTTAACAATCAGCTGATAATTAACGTCCCAAACAGTTGATCCATGTTAGTAACTCTTGCAAAAATTATGGTTTCTCAAAAGCAAATGAAGTGAATTTCATAACGGATGAAGACCCACCACCATACTGCATATACTACGTGTCTAACACATAAAGTGAAAAGAATCTGCCCCTTTCCCGCCCACAATCCAAACCAGAGTGTTAACCAATAGAAAACTAGTGTAATACCCGAGCGGTGCTCGGATAGATAGTTTAAGTCAAATATTTATATAGGAAAAACTAAATTAAAAAAGTAGACAAAATATGCCAGTCACAAAAAATATAATTAAAACAGTCTACCGAGCACTGCTCGTGTATTACACTAGTTTGAATAGTCTTGAGATGTATATATGGAGTTTTAATTATATATCATTAAGGAGAAATAATATTTCTAACTCGGTTTTAATTATTGCATTACATATGCCAATCTTAAAAAAATATGAAGATAAAATAGAAAATTTTAGTACAAGTAAATCTAATTTTTCAATAATAATATTAAAGTAATAAGCTAGTTACATATTTCATTATGTACTCACATAAATCAAAAGTAAAAGAAACAAAAATAACTCAAGAATAGCCACCTTAAAGTCTCCTATTCTCCTGTTTTAAATTTGGGCAAAAGTCTTAAAAAGACACAAATAAATTAAAGATTCACCGTTGTCATGCTTTAAGGTCTACAATACTACTCCAAACTATAAAGCATGGATTAAAGCCATATTCTACTTTCAAGTTTCAAAAGGAGAAGACCGAGGTAAGTTGTCTGATGTAGATGAAATCAATATTGCTTACTTAATATGAGCTTTGCTTAATAGCCTTAATTTTAAGTGAGTTAGATGTTTGTTTATTAAAATTTTTTGCATCAAACATCTGAATATTAGGATCTAGATCAAATATCCAAATTTTGATGTGTATTATGCTGTTTAACTTTTAGAATGTCTACACACTTATAATTGTCTGTTTTAAGGTTTTATGACGGGACATCCGAACCTAAATAATTCTTTTGGGGGTCAAAAAACATTAATTTGTATCACCATCTAACTTATATGTAGCGGACCATCAATCACACACACCTGCACATTGAGCCCCTCACCACCCAACAGTACCCTAAGCTAGAGATTTTAAGTTCCCAGACTTCAGTCATGCAAATTTGAAATTTTTTATGAGTACCTACGTACTCCTTGTAAAAACCTCACCCCCGCAGCCCCACTATCACATTTCTCCTCTCTCAATATACAAATGTCAGCCCAAAATCAAATATAAGTACATTTAAACTGTCTGTATACAAACAGATTAATAAATATAATAAGT
>JAUEJL010011311.1:0-10015 GCA_032274825.1 Drosophyllum lusitanicum | reverse complement strand
TAATTTTACTCGAATTGTTAAATTTAGCTTAAAATTGCAAAGTTATAGTAAATAAGACATTTCTTAAAAATAAAAAAACAAACAGCTTATTCAATAAAACTTTCGCAGACATAAGACCTTTTAAACCTTAGCTTATTCAATAAGACCTTCGCATATATGAAATAAAACCTTAACAGCTTATGTCTTCAAAAACAAACAACACCTTACTCTTTTTGAACACTCAAGTTTCAAAAAAATAGCAACTTGAAAATATTGGCAATATCCACAAGAAAATGTGCAAAGCTATAAACCCTAGTAAGTTTAAGCTGTTTATATATCAGTTTAATAACAAGCTAATTAAATAAATAATAAAAAATTCTAATGCAGAAATACCACTTTAAAAAAAAAAAAAACTCCCTTTTGAATGCCAAACCCTTCCTACTCATGATCTTATATGAGTCTCAAAAGATGATACTTTAAGGTGACATTTAGTTCACTGAAATTTTTCAAAATTTGAGGAAATTGGAATCCAATTTCAACATATTCGATCATGTGTGCATTTCAACTTTAGTGGATGAGAATTGCAATCCTTACCCCCATAAATATTCCCTCAATTGAATTCAGATTCCTTCCGATCTCACCCCTTAATGAATTCAGATTACATCAACTTCAACTACGACATCACCGGCGACTTCATCTTCCATCACACCCTATCGGCAACTTCAACCATCGGTGACTTCCACTGCATCATATGTTTGATTTAAGGCTCCGTGACTTCGACTCTTTAGTCCTTATCGGCGACTTTGATTTAGGGCTTCATTCACACGCTTCGTTTGGTTTCACCTTCGTCCATTGTCATCCTGTCTGATTTCACCTTCCTTCAATGTTGGGCTTCATCTTGCTCGATTGCATGTTCGATTGTGGCGAGTGTTGGAAAATGCCCACTGACACACACGAGTTGGTATCGCTTCCGATGAGGCATAGGCCTATTGGGTCACACGCCAAGTATTGATTCCGGAAACACCTTTGAACGAGGGAGAGAGAAATGCCAAAACTGGGTTTTGGTAGGGCCGTGCATGGCCGTGACTTATGAAGGTACGGGCGTGCCCTATGCCAGGTACGGGCCCAAGACCGGCGTGTCTAGGGCGTACCTCTTGGAGCCGGCACGGGCGTTCCTTGTGGAGGTATGGCCGCGCCTAGTGCCAAAGCATGAGCCCGAGTCGGGGGTGACTTGGGTGTGCCCGTGGGCTGGAACGGGCGTGCCCTGTGAGGCACAGCCGTGCCTCACGCTGTAACAGCTTCTTTAAGTGGTCTTTAAGACTTGTTTATGGTGGCTTTATGTCATTGTTGTTACTAGTAACTTAAGAAACGTTTTTGGCTGTAGAATTTGTCTTGTGACTTGTTCTTACACCTTGTATATGGCAAATGAAGTTCTTGGTTCTTTGTAACAAACACATATGAACTTGTAATTGACAATTAGTTCATACTCTCTCAACATACACACTTGGAAGATAGATTGGCATATCAATCTTCAAGTGGTGTTAGTTCCATAGTGGTGATGTTCTTGTTGGCACACAAGCACTCTAGCAAGTGAGGATCAAGCACACTTGGTGTGGATACCGATAGAGGTGCATTATTTTGTGTACATATCCTTCAAAGACAACAACCAAGAAGGAATAGCTTGCATGGTATAATTCTATCCTTTCTCTTTTCTTTTTAGTTGCATTGCTAATGTTTAAAGTATGGTCCATTGGGTGGTGCATTGGTGGCATAAATCTGAAAATGTTTTTACTCGTTTTCTTTCCGCTGCGTTTTTTAGATGCCACCAAAATCCAACAGTGTCATCTTCAGGTTTAAAGTCTCCTTTCTCAATAATATCCCATAGGTCATAGTCTTTGGCTTTGACATAGATTTCAAAGCGTTGTTTCCAATAACAAAAACCGCCAGTTTCAAGTAGTGGAGGTCTAGACATAAAACAACCCTCAACATAGTTTCCTTGAACCATGGATCAACTCAAAAATTAAAAAGTTTAGTTTTTATAAATTTTATAAAACTTGAGCAAATTGAGAGCAATTTTCTCTGATACCAATTGTAGAAACTAAAAAGAGGGTTGAATAGTTTCTATGTCCTTTTTTTAAAAAGAAAATTAACTTATATCTTGCACAATAATAAATAATAAATAATAATATGCAGAATATATAAAAGCGAGAATATAAATGAATATATATAGATATGTATAAATATAAGTATTTATAGTGTGTGTGTGTATTCTTGACAATAAAGTAAATGACTTAAAAGTAAATGTGTAAATGTAAGTGCAAGAATGTAAAGATAATAATGTAAATACTTGAAATGTTAAGACAAGATTATTAAAGCGATAATGCAAACGCAAGGATATAAATGCAAGTATGAAGGAGAGTAAGGGTTAGAGAGATGACACCTAGATTTATAGTGGTTCGGTTGAATTCCAACCTCCGTCAAGAATTTCACTAGCACAACATGGAAAAGTCTCCTTAGATCGGAAGAGACCACTGAGTACAATTGAATGGTAGGTGAAAATCAATCCAAGCTCTAATCCAAGAGCTCAAATGTGTTCTTCACCAAGAACACCAATCTTCTTCAACAAGAAGATATGAACAAGTTCTTCCCCAAGAACTTGAAGAAGAACACAAGTGGGGAATAGTCAAACCCACCAACAATCAAAGTTGTTCTTCCCATAAGAACAACCAAACAAATCTCACAAACCACCAACAATGGTGTATACAATAATCACTCACAAATAATGAGAGGTAAATATAAGAAGATGAATATGAAGATCTCTCTCTCTCTCTCTCTTGACTCCTCTTGCAAGATCTTAAGTTGTTGTTTGATAAATCAAAGAATATAACAACTTCAACAATCACATATATAAATAAAAAAGTGAAAGATCACAAGTGTGTGATAAAATGTTCAAAGAATTTTAGTTACAAAAGGTTTAGGAGTTATGAATAAATGGTTGTGTATATATAGAGATTGAAGAGAGAGAATGGTGAGTTGTCAAGTGACCGAACGGTCGCAGCCCACGGTCAACCATGGCTTGCGACCGTGGCTCACTTGCGCAGCTTTTTGAGCCGGTTTAAAATGTAATAGTTATGTTTCGGATTTCTCTTGTAAACCTGTATTTTGGCTGTTAAATATCCATAATTAAATGTTGTTATACTGTGTACCTTGGTTGGCTTAAAGATTAATAAAAGTGTTCATCCAAGATATGTGGCTAATATTATGCCACCTATGTACTTTTTGGTGGCACAATAGCCAGTGCAAGATATCAATAAGATATCATTCCACCAATCATTATTACACAGTATAATAATACCTCTAAAGGATATTTAACTTGTAACCAAAATACGTATTTTCATTTCTGCCAAAATAAAATATTTTCGTTTATTAACAGTTGGCAAATTCTTTTATAAAAACTTCATTCCAGAAATAAATAATTTTTTAAGCTCATATGGAATGTTTTTATAAATGAAAATACATCTAAGTAAAAAATGACTTTTTATAATTTTTATCGTTGACGCTTAACAGTCATTTTTACTTTATTAATTTTTTAAGTGTTTGGCTCTTTTATAAAATTTGCAACTTTAATCCTCATAATTTATTAGTGTTGTGATCGATGAAAATTTATATTTGAAGACTTATTTCGCCAAACTTATTATTTTCATATTAACTTGGATTTTTTTAATAATATTTCCTTTTAAATAATTATTAAAATTGCGTCATCAAAACAATATATTAATATTTAATCTTGATTGCACCAACAATGTGGCATACCATAAGCAAAGATATACCATCACAATGTATATAGATATCTCCTACAAGGAGCATCTCATCACATTGTTCATATTACAAGCATGATCCGTCACAATATGTATAGACATCTCCTACATGGAGCATTTCACCACATTGTGCATAACTTTATTTCTAATTAATCATCCATAGTCAATGTGCATTAAACATCCCCAAACTATGTAGTATTGGCATCACATTGACATCTCATAAGCATATCATATCCCTTAAACTCATTGCCAAATATAACACACATGAGATGACTTAAAATCTTTATTAAAAACAAGTATCCGCAAGGTGTACTCACCTGCAGGGTGTGATGAAGATCAACACCTAAACCAAAGGCGACAAGCTCACTAGAAGCTCCAAATAAATGCCATCTCTAAACAAGAGTAAAACAAATTAACACTTAATCATTCTTACTCAAAGGAATGACCCAAGCTTCATCTATGGTTATATAAGGTACAAACCTTTCATAAGACTCATTTCCTAATCACTTGACAATTCAATAATGTCCAAACCGAACAAAACATATGAACAAAGTCCTAATTGGGATGAAGGACTCTTAATACACAAGAAACATGGTAACAATACATTCCAAGATTTCCAAAGGGAGTTTAGAATTCAAACTTACAACAACACGAACTTGCATACATGAAAACATACTTAAAAATTGACCCTTATGCATTGTACCAATATTTAACCTTAAAAACATTTGATTTAGCCTCTTATGTCTGAAAATAACATAAAGTAGACTCCAAGAGCTTTTCAACTATATATAATATGACTTCTAAGGATTTTTTTTCTACTTTAATAGGATTTTTACAAAACTAACCGAATTTTGCAGACAAGCTATCGCCGCGAGACATACTCTTCACACCGCGAGAAAATATTTGGAATCTCAAAACTCTCCAAAACATCGACCTCATGCCACTAGACACTTTGCTCGCACCACAAGACATGTGCAGGTCAAAATTTGCTTCTTTTCAAGTCTATAACTCATCTTTTACAACCCAAATCAAGTTTAATCAATTGGACACTTAAAGATCTCATAATATGACTAAAAGAAGTTATAAATATCATTCACCAATTCAAATGGGTATAAAACCCTTGGTTGTAATAATTTCAACCTAAATTGACCCATTGACCCACAAATCTAATGAACACATCAATGGGTCTTCAATTACAACTTCAATCACTAAAATCAAACATGAATTAGATTTAGAACTTACTTCAATCCTTGAAAAAAAACTCCAGAATAGCTTCAATATGAGCAAATTAAGTCATAGGAGGTTACCAAAATGGATAAAACACTTCTATTTAAGCTCAACTCCATCAGGCAACCAATCTCCATCATGAACTCAACAAAAATGCACAATTTCTATCTTCTTTTGCTGGAGAAAATATGAGATCTCTATAACTCTCTTGATGGGGCGTTTTATAATAAAACTACACTTAAGTCCCCTAAGTTGATAGCAGGTCATCTTCAGCCCCTAATCTTTATAAAATCATTACCTACAACCCTTGCATTTCAAATTAGTTAACTCAAGAGTTGCAAAATACTAAAACTTACAAATAATTCACATTAAATGTACACAAAACAATTATTAAATATATGAAATCAAGATTTGTACTAATTTCTTCCATATTTCCAATTGAAAACTTAGTGAGTATTCTATAAACAACTCTTTAACCCATAATACTAATAGTTAAAATTCAGGATGTCACAATTTCTCCCTCCCTAAAAAGATTCCGTCATTGGAATCGTATCAATTTAATAATTAATCTTACTCAGCTTCACAAGTTAGTCTTGAACCCCTGACCAATGCGTTTAACTAATGGTACAAACCATTTTCACAATCTTCTTGGATTTTTCGTTCATAAAGGCAGTCAACTCTATTAACTAGGTTTTCTTCAAGATAACCTCATAATCCATCCCTAGGAAATCCATAACTTCATAATCAATTTTCTTAAAATCATACTTAAACACCTATCTCACAATCTTAAATGAGGTCAGATTATTTGAAGTTTACTTTTTCATTTGCCAAAAGTTAAGTGTATAAGCCCAAGGTGACTTTTTCAAAAAGACATTGTCACCAATCTCATGGTTTGCTATTGCCCATGTAAAGTAACCGGAGAACTCACACATAACTTTCAATTCTCAGGTGCCAGCTTACCTCATTTGAGGTTATTTGCACTATATCTTGTTTCCACAAAATACTTGTCAACAGATTTAAATCAACAAGGTGGAATTTGCGTTCCTTTCCATAATATCTTAATTAGAAGAATTTCAGTTTCTCAAACTCTAGAGGTGACTATAAACAAACTTGATCAAGGTAACGAGTATTCCAAGCTCCATTCTACTCCTTATCATGAACATAATCATAGTTTCTTATAGCTCATCTGAGTGCAAGAGGTATGCAGTATATGCATGAACTCCATTGCTTATCTTTCTTCAATTGTTTCCCAAATAGTTGGAAGTAAAACAAGAGTGTCTATCCATAAAAATGGATACTATGACTCCTTGTCTTGACATGACCATCACCATATAGAACTTTGCCACATGACTAGAGAATTGAAATGGACTCACAAGTGGTACTAAAGATACAATCTTATCAAATGGCTAATAATGAACCATCCCATGTCATGTCCTCTCCAAGTCCTTGGTAGCCTTGCCACATGACCATAGTGATACAAACTAACTTCTATTCCAGGAACATCTAGCAGTTTCTATTTACCGTTTAGATCTTGATACATCACTTGGAGTTGGGCACCGAAAGCGCATTTTTCATCATAACATACTATGCTAGCCTTCATTCTTAGTCACCACTTTAGAAAATTCAAGTTTCTACACATCATCATTTGAATCACAGGAGGAGTCAAATGATATTAGTGAGCATTAGACAAAATCATCTTACAGTCCACTCCCAGTCTTAATACTCACTCAGACCCAATTGCAAAAATCCACAGCTATCATCTTCGAGATGATCTGACTCACAAACACAAACATGCACCGGAGATTTTTCATTCTACAAGGCCTCTCATCGTGCACCATTAAGTCGCCAAACAAGCCCGAAACAACTCCAGGCCTGAAAGACCTACAAGGGAACGTTTCTGCCATTGACCTATGACTCAATGCTTAGGTCACAACGTTTTCCATGCCCAGATAAAACCAAATCTCATAGTCAAAGCCCTCGACCAGTTCAATCCATCAGCATTGCTGCAATTGATTCCCTCTAGTCAAAGACCTAATACAACTCTTGTGGTTTATGAATACCACACATTATATATAATCATAGGTCGGCTAATGTGTCATATAAAGTAACAATTGACAAAATAGAAGAGTCTCAATTCTTACTTGTTGAAAGGAAGATCGTTCCAATCTGGAATAGAAGCCTCACTTTAAGCATTCAATTCCTTCGAGCCTTTTAAAAGAGCAAAGATTACTTGAGGTTCCTAAGTAGGGGGAATGCATTTCCTTGGGTATCAAACCACACATCCTTCCAAAAAAATCAAACAAGGGTTCAATAAACTTAAAGAATCACATTTGATCCAACGGTAATAACCACAAGATATAAACAACTCTTGATCTCGGTAGGAGACTCGATATATTCTCATTTGAATAACGCCTTAATTCTCATAAGCTTCCTGAAATACAACTTCTTGATTTACCCCGGTCAAAGGATAGACCAGATCGGGTTTCTAAAAGTATCTTTTAGATACATCAACTTCCTTGACTTGGACTTGCTAACAATCAAACAAAGATCAAATCTGAGCAAAAGCTCGCACTATGAAGCTGATCAAATGATTTCTCTATTCTTAAAAGAGGTCAATTTCTCTAGATGATGAGCCCGTTTGTTAATTTTTTTTTAACAATCAACGCTCTCATCAGGCAAACCAACTTTCTTCTTAGCAAACACATTGAGTTTCCAAAGGAAAGGAACTCGATTTCTTAACCTCTTGTCTAACATGTGAAACATACGTATCAGGATCTCCCAATATCTGAAAGGACAAGAAAATAGGGAGCTTTAAGCACTGGTTGCACCAATTATAGACTTAATTTGGAATCTCACATCACAGTTAAAAGGCAAACCCAAGAGATCAGTTACAACACCAAGGAATTCTCCATCTGGCTTCCTATTCTTATCCGTCACTGTTTTCTCTAAGCACTAGCTCAAGTGCCAAGAATGATTTACATCTCTCAATTGAATACTTAAGAGCTTTCATGACTAAAAATATTTCCAACTTTGACTTATGCTTTTCGCTACGAATTTCAACATGACACTCATTAGGCAGCAAAAATTCATAATCCCTTTCAAGAATAAAGAAAACTCGGCTTGGTTGGACAAAATCAAACTACTCCAATACTAAAAAGACAAACAATCTTTCATGAAAGAAAGATCTAACGGGAGGTAGGGTTCCCATTACCTTCAAAGGAGTAAGAAACACCGACCCTTTAACAAAGACAACTTGTCATTTGCAAGTTTGACATCAAAGGAAAGGAGCTGCGAAGCCCAAAAGTAGGCACAATTAATAAATTCGGAAAGATCCATGATCTTAAGAGTCTGAAAGACAACACTATAGGAGGTTATTGGAGAAAATCTCACTAATAACTTTTCAAGTGATCTAAACTATGACCGAGTCGCCTAAAGGATTCATCTAGAAGTAAGAGAGTTACCTTTCTTTATGTAGTTTCACACGAAATACCTCCCTCCCTCCCTGGCCAGTAAAAGCGAGACTTTTGAAATCCATCTTCATATTATGAAGCATATCTCTTCTTTACGTTACTATCTAAAGGCTGATAGTCAAGGTTCTCATAGCATGGGTAATGCCGGTTGTTTTTCATGCGCTTTCCGTCTAAACTCAACCAACATTTTTGCACAATTTAGTCCACAATACTTATCTTTAACCGTTATCTTTTAACTCCAGAATCCAAGCTATCAGTTAGACTGACAATGTAACCTCTGCTAACCGAGTGATCCACGAAGGAGTCAAATTAGAACTAAACAAGAGTAACCACCTCAAAGCAAGGGGTTTAAAAAAAACTTTTCATCTCTACATCTCTACTCGAAGGAGTACAAAACAGTCCACATCCAAAGGGGGAATAGCCACACCACCCGAGTATGTGAAAGAGTACAAAACAGTCCACATCAACTCCTTAAGCCAAGACACGGTTAAATCAACCATCTTGATATGAATGTGAGATCCGTCAAGCCATTCTCCTCTCAAAGGAACTAGTCTAGTAACTGTCAAAGTATAATGACTTCTAGCTAGGCCATTCACCTCTTGGTGAGAATATAAGGCACTTCGGAATAAGATCCCTAACATCACCATTAATGTCAAGAAGATAGCATCTTCTTCATCCAAAAGGTAGGTGTCACGCACACACCAAGATTCAATAGCAATATTAGCATAGTCCGAACTATCATTATGTTCATCCTTAGTGTCCAATATAAGCAAAACAATGAACACTCAAAGGCATAGAAATAACATAGGAATCATGATCATAATCAAACAATGTGCATAGAAAATACATAAGCGTGCTCAACACATTAAACATAAGTATTCAAATCATAGACGTCACAATGTGCATTTAAATCTCCTACATGAAGCATTAGCAACACATTGTGCATCTCGCATAACGTGTAGCATATCATAAGCATGAATATACCATCAAAATGTATATAGATATCTTCAACATGGAGCATCTCACCACATTATGCATATTACGGACATGATCCATCACAATGTGTATAGATATCTACTACATGGAGCATTTCACCACATTGTGCATAACTTGGTTACTAAGTAACCATCCATAGTCAATGTGCATAAACATTTACAACCTATGGATGATTTGCATCACATTGACATCTCATAAGCATATCATATGCCTTAAATACTTTGCCAGATATAAAACATACTACATGACTTACAATCTTTATAGAAAAACAAGTATCTGCAGGTGTACTCACCTAGATAGTGTGATGAGGATCACCACCTAAACCAAAGGCAACAAGCTCACTAGAAGCTCCAAATAACTTTTATCTCTAAACAAGAGTAAGAATAATCAAAACTTAATCATTCTTACTCAAAGAAATGACTTAAGCTTCATCTATGGTTATATAAGGTCTAAACCTTTCATAAGATTCGTTCCCTAATCACTTGACAATTCAATAATGTCCAAGTTGAACACATATAAACAAAG
>JAUEJL010011300.1:0-10016 GCA_032274825.1 Drosophyllum lusitanicum | reverse complement strand
TTTGTGATGTTAACTAAGCTGACTCACGAGGCGAAAGCTGACACTTGTTTCTTTGAAATGTGTCTTGTGCTCGTGCATGTTGCTTAGGTGTGTGGCCTTGTGAGATGGGGGCTATTGGGTAGTTTACTTTTGTTATGATGTTTTATATCATCAACTTGTGGTTGTGTAACGAACAAAGTTTAAACGATGATGTGTTTTGTGACGTAACGGTGGTTTTTGCTTGACGAATGTTTAAAACGGTTTATCTGTTTTAACAAATATGATGTTTAAAAGTCTTCCGATGAATCTGACTGAGTGGAAATAAGTTTTTGTAAACCTCAATTTTTTTGAAAACCACGGCTGTTACAGTTATCGCAATAAAAACGGTTCTCAAATGAATTTTTCAATATATATATATATATAATTGATCAATAAAGGTCCTATGATTAAACATAGAACCCAAAGGCTAAATCTGGACTATTAAATTTTTTGAATTAATGGTCAAGATCTAATAATAGTATTATTGTAATTAAGTAAACAATTATAAGATTTAATTATAAAAGGAAGGATATTATGGGAATCCCCACCCCATAAATTTCGTCTCTTCCTTTATTTTCACATCCTTTTCCGAAAATGATAACTTTCAGCTTAATATGATCTTCCAACCACCGAAAATGATAACTTTCAGCCACCCGAAAATCATAACTTTCCAGCCGAAAATGATAACTTTTCAATCGAAAATGATAGCAATACACATGGTTGCAGCTGAAAATGATAAAAATTCACATGATTCAAAATGATAACATTTTGGTATTGTTTTCATATGGTTTGCATTTTCAAAATAAAATTTTCAGAAATATGGGAAGAGTGGTCTTGTTTGAAAAATGATTAAAAAATGAGTAGATTAGTATAATATTTTTGCTTAAATTTTTTAAAAATAAAATATTTATGGTCATTTAAAGATTTAAAAGGTAAAAAATAAAATAAAAAAGAAAGTTTGTGGATTTCTTGAGGGAGACGTGACTTTTGAATTTAGAATTGTCAATCTCTATTTTACCCTTTTAAATAAATGGCTGATATTTGTCTTTTAAGAGATATATATATATATACACACACACATGTTTATAAATTGAAACCGGTAAATGCAATCTTTTTTTATAGAGAGGTGATATATCTTCATAAGAGAAAAAAAATAGAAAATATATTATTTTTCTTTTTAATATTTAAATTTATGTGTAAGTTATTATTAACCTTGGTGACAATTCACCACGTTGTTGTGTAGTGCATCTTTTTTGTTGCCTTTGTAATAATTATAACATGAATAATGTACAATAGTAGGTATGTCTCAACCTAAACGTAAGTTGGATTCATTTATGTTTTTAGATATACAATAATGTTCAATATAGTACATAATTAATTCATAGTTTTAATGGACTAATTCTAGCCTTTGGATTAATGACATCAATGGTCCAGATTAAATTTTAAAAATTTGAACGGAGTGGCATTTTCGTAATTTTTCGTAATTTACATGTGGTGCTTTTGCAAATGTCGAAGCTAGTAAAAAGAAATTCTATTGTAAAGCCCTAGTGAAGGGTTCTTTGAAGCATAACTTACAATTGTATTTTTTGTTATCTAACAAACCATAAACATGTTGAAAAAGATTTGGCTAAAGGTTTTGCTTGGTGGGGACTCCAAATACCTATAACCCTATCCTACCAAAGTATATTGTCTCCGGTTAGTAATCAAAGCTTGATAACTGGCGATCTCCTTGCTTTTCGTGGAGTTGTGTTCTCAGCCATCTGGGAAATTTGGGCCTGGAGGAACTCTTTAGATCAAAGATCCTTGAGTGGGACATCTTCTCCCGAACAACTTGTTCGAAAAAAAAAAGAAACATGTTAAGAATTTGATTACTAATGAAACCTTCATGATCCATTCAGGTGTTGTTTAAGATGATGATGCTATTAACCTCCAAGGCAACAAAGAATTGGTGAAAGCATGTACGTGTTCCTTTGTTGCAACATACTCGGAGTTTGTTTAGTTAGGATTACTTAACAGTCTAAACCCAATATAAATGTGATCCTATTTATAGGCAGGATACTTTGACTATTTCAATGTTTATTTAACAAAAACTAAGATTTAAAGTTAGTCTGATCTAAGGGTTATAAATTCAAGTTGGGTTTCTCTATTTAGACTCACCGTCGGCAATAAATGTATAGACTTGTGAGCAAACCATGAGAAAACTAATGACTTGAATCATTTGATTATTTGTAACTTATATTTTTCTTGGATGATTTATGATCTTAAAATGTAGTGGTTATAAAAGTTTAGTATAATTTATGTAAGACAATTTTATATGCAGTTTTTTCTAAAAACGGTTAACATGAAACATCGACCCGAAAATCAAAAAATTTCACCACAAACACAACCCAAAATTTACGCTAGGAAAATGGTAGACAGAAAACACAACCCAAACCGAACATGTATTAAGTAACATGAACTAAACTGGATACGAATTAAATTTGATTGAAAATGAATTGGTACGATATGATATAAAAATGATTGATACGAAAACGACAAGATACATTATATTTAACACGAAACACAAACCTAATTGTCAGACCTAATAAACGATTTACAAACAAATATTTAAAAACTAAAGATATTCCAACAAAGGCTCTTCCTTATCAAAGAAACAAGATCACAATAACATGTAATCCCACCGAAACAATTAATTCAAAATCTTCAAATCTACCTGGTAAATTAAGACTGTCAATTCGTGTTGGGTTCGTGTTATCGGGTTCTTGTCATTTTGGTTCAGGCCTGTTTCGTGTCAACCTGATTTCGACCAATTTATTTTTATGTCAGGTTCGGGCAGTGTCATTTTTTAGTGTCAGGTTCATCTCAACCCATTTAAGCCAAATGTGATCGACAAAAATTATTTTTGTTTTTCGAATACGGTTTTCGAGTACGATATAATTAAACACTAAATATAATTTAATTTTAACTTTACGAATAACTCATTTTATTAATTTAAAAATGTTCATAAATATATAATACATATAATTACACACTAAATAAGTAAATATATCATTCAAATTTGATTATATTAATATAAGAAAACATTTTTAATTTATATATTAATATTACATATATTTTTTATTCAAATTTGAATAGATTAAAAGTAGTCAGAAGTGATAATTAAATATATTATTATGCTTGGTTTCCCAAATTTTTATTTCGTTTTCCTTCCCTTTAATTTTAGTTTCCTTGTAATTATACTCACCTCTATGTTAACCCTCGATATATGTGTTTTTTAACTTTAAATATTTTATTATTTATTTTAAGTTTTTTAATGCTTAAGAGTTTTGTATTTTTGTTTGTGATTTTATTGTTCTAAGATGTCACTCTCTTATATGAATTCACAATCTTCTTTTCAAAGTTTAAATTTTAAGCATTAAAGAAAATTTTAAAATATTAAATGTTTACCCTTAAAAAGGGTCATATAGGTCACGTTCACGTTTTGGTTGTCGGGTTGACCCAAACCCGTCCCATTTATTTTCGTGTCAACTTGCTTTTGCATCGTTTCAGGTTCGTGTCACTTTTTTCATGTCGGGTTTCTTATCGACACAAAAACTGGCAGCCTTATTGTAAATATTGAGATTATGTTTTAGAGAAATAATCAATAATGTTAACAACATTATCTAACTTAGGTAATGTTAACATTACCCCTCATTTTCCCTTATTTTATTCACTAATTCACCATTATGTAGCTTTATCTCAATGTCAAGCATATACCACTTTTGGATTCAAGAATATTCCAATATGAAGAGTATATGATCCATTGGAACTTTGAGATCCAAAGCATGAGTTAAAACTTTTGTAAATGAAATCCTCCTTCTGAACGTTGATCGTCTAAGCAAGCAATGTGACAAAGCTCGAAGATGGTTTATGAAACTGATTTTGAGTACAACGATTAAGATGATAAAATTGGCTGGTGTTCCGTACCACCACCGACCTCCACATAGATCCGCCCTGGCTACAAGTCTTGCCATTTTTTGAAGGTAAGAACCAAAGGAGTTCATTAGGGTCTTGGTCAAACGTTATACATTTTTCATTCGTTTTTATGTTCAACAGTTTGATGTTCACAGTTGAAGTGCTACGTAAACAAAGGGTTTAGTTCATCAAAATGTATTCAACTTGACACGTTTTGCTATTGTGTTTATTGAAATTTGAAAGTTTCTATTGTATATATCAAACTGTTAATTTGTTGCTATTGTATGGATTTTGGTTACATAAAAAAGAAAAATGTATAAATTTAGTACATACGATAGAAAGTTTAATACATACAATAACAACAAACTAAATGTTCGACACACACAATAGAAAATTTTAAAGTCCGAAACACACAAGAAAAAGTTTTGAAGTCCGATACACATAATACTAAAACGTTACAAGTTGGATACATTTTGGTAAACTAAATCTAAAAATAAAAGGTGCAGAATTTGAAATGTGTATAAGTTTGTTATAATAAAAACGGGTGTTGTTGATTACATCACATTCTTCTCACATCCAAACATGTTAAGTCGACACTTACATATTCACACATATCATAAGGTCTATCCTTAAACTGTGATACAATTATTAGAGTTGTGTTCAATAAAGTCCATGTAAAAAATATAGTCCTAAAATTTTAATATTCAATCACAGGCTATTTCGTATATTATCACATAGATTTGTAAAAGCATCATATGTGAATTACTAAAATGTCACTCCGCATAAAATTTTAAAATGCAATCTGAACCATTGATGTCATTGATCCAAAGACTAAAATTAGTTCCTTAGGACTATGAATTAAGTATAGACTATATTGAACATTATCTAAAAAAAGTTATACAACCTCTATTATTGATAGATAAGAAAGTTGATGGTCCTAAACAATTGAAAGGCTATAAATGCTCATGTGTGAATTACAAGATAAGATGTAATAATTCAAATAATTCATGATTATAAGGATTTATATCTAACATTTTAATTTCTGTTGATAAAGAAAAATCACTAATGTGACAACCATTGACAGCAAACCAATGCCAACATATTTCGATTTTGGATGTGTTTGGCGAAAGAGGCTGGGACTGGAGCTGGGGCTAGAGCTGGAGCTGGGGCTGGAGCTGGGGCTGATTAATTAATAATCCCAAGCGCAAGCCATAAGCCGGCCATATCTCTCAGGTCTATCATTCACCGCGTTGTTGATGTTGTTTCCCTTTTCTTAGTCCGAGCCGAAAACCATTGTAGTGACACTAATTTAATGTCCATCGCTATTTCTCCAATTGCCGTTTCTTGTCCTCAACAGACAAGTTGATTATGGAATTTCCGGATTTGATATCCCGTAAAGCTTACCATTGTAGTGACAATAGTTTAACGTCCATCTTTATTTTCTTTTATTTTACTTTAACGGAATCTTTTCGAAAACAGTCTTTCTATCTATGGTAGAGACTTAACTGTTTATATCTTACCTCTTTGACATGACGATAAAAGAGGATTTAGTAATGTTGTTGTGGTTATGGTTAGAGGATTCACTTAAAATAAAATTTTCCATTATTACTAATTATAGTAGTTAATAATGCATGTATATACGACACACATAATAATAATGTTATATAATAATTATTTATATTTATATATGGATTTTTTTTAAATATTAATATATTATAATCACATGTTTTTTTTAAAGCTTATAGTGATAACGACACATTATATATTTATATACGTGTCCCGAAAGCTGATTAGTACTTATAACGACGTATTTTTATAAAATAATTTGTGCTCATGATAATGTTTTTAAAAGATCTATGCCTATAATATGTTAAAAAAATATTTTATTAGCTAAAAATGCTCTTAGAAAATAAAATATTAAATTATGATAATATTCCTATAATAAGTTAAAAAAATCTTTTATTAGCTAAAAATGCTCTCAGAAAATAAAATATTAAATTATGATAATATTCCTGTTTGAAAGAGATTTTTTATTTTATAGTAGTGTGAAATTGTGTACACATCTTTTAATATGCCTATAATATGTTTAATAAAATTATTTTATAACAACACTTAACCCCTTAATCATATTTTCAGTAATACTGTTAAACCAAAAACCCTTTAATTAAAACATATCTAACTAATGACCAACTTTAAGGTTGTGGGTTCAAGTTCTAAGATGAGACATATGGTGTAGAATTAAGTGAGTGTGTGTGTTTAGATGTATCGTACTATGTCTATCAGAGTTATCTTTTGCTGTAAACAATTTTTTTTCCTGTAAACAAATTTTTATTTTTCCTGTATGAAATTATATCACACACCTTTTTGTAACGTCCAAAAGTGAGTTATATAATTCTGTTATTAATTTATTTTTGAATTTTTTATGATTTTTTGTTTATGATAAAGCCTACAAGTGCCATGAGGATAGATGAATTATTAATCAAGGAACTTGAGTTGCCATGCTTCAAATTCATTATATGTGTATGCGATAGTTATGTGGTCAAAATATAAAAAAATGAACTTACGGGGCTAATTCTACCAAGTCACCAAAGTATCAAATATATATGAAGTATTTTGCAATTAATAACTCAAAATTTTGGAGGATTGTCTTGAAGAATCGATAGTTGGGAGAGCATAAGAAGAAAAGGTGAACTCAAAAAATTGAGACTAATTTTGAAGTGTTCTTGATAGATTGAAGCTACAAGATATGTAATCCAAGCCCTTTTGTATTACGTCTTGTTTTTTTAAATTTTTTTTGAAGATTATAATATTCTTGATAGTTGATGAAACTGTCAAAAATTTAAGAATGAATAAACTAAATTTAGTGATTGTTTGATGTCAAAAAGTGATGAATTGATCATTAATGGGTCAAAAATGGGTAACTTGGTGTTAATTGATCAATGGTTGATCAAATGATTTTGCGTTGTTGAATTAAAGTGTCGTATATGTTTAAAAGTGTATAACGAGTGCTGGAAAACACTTGGTTAAGGTTTTGGTTGAGTTTTAATTGGATGTATAGAGTTCACATAGAGAGTTTGCTGGGAAATGATCAATACAGATCGTGTCAATGGAGACAGGTCGTGTATAATACACGGGCTGTATCATATGGGCTACAGGCTGCATTAAACCCTTGATAGCACTAGCCATATAGTAAAGGCCTAGTTTTGTATCACTAAGGTGACACGATAAGTATTAATGGAGACGGGCCGTGTAGGGTTAGAGTTTGACACTAATATAGCACGGTTTGTATAGCCATCTGAGTAGCCTTGTAATGTGATATGGGCCATGTTTAAGGCCATTTCATATACAAATAGATGATTAATTAAGCTGTTTAAGATGTGACTTAGATGGAAACTGAATGTAGGTGATCATTAATAAACTATTTGTTGATTATATACTACTAACGGACATTTGTTTACCTAACATAGCTGACCAAGGTAAGTACATGATCCCTACTAGTGTGCTAGATGCATATGCGCATGTTGTGCATAATGTGATGATTATATGATTTGACGATTATGTGATAATGGCCTGAGTGGCAATTCGTTAGTCAATTCGACTAACAGGATGCCGATGTAGCATCCAAAGGTCGATGTGACCTAAGTAGTCACGGACTATTAGTAGTCGGAGACCTCATATGTGTTAGTGTTAATGATTACATGTATACAAGATTTTTTGCAACTATATGTTGGTTTTTGATTATGTGCTTACTAAGCCTCATGCTTATTAGTGTGTTATTTTGTTTTTTTAGGGACATATAAGAGGAAGGCTCGAGTACGAGACTGAGAGCTCGGGGCTCTCACTTGTTTATAAACTTTCGGGAAATAGTTTACTGATGATTAGTCTTTTGTGATATCTTTGTAATTAAATTACAACTTTTGTAGATATAAAGTTTGTAATATAAAAGTATGATTTCCCTATTGAATGATATGAGATGCATATTGTTGAGATGATAAATTAATTGACAGTAAGCACATTAAGTGATATGTATACATGTATAGAGATGATAAGTCTTATGACTTAATGATATGAGATGCATATTGTTGAGATGATAAATCGAGAGTTTATGATGTTGTGACTTGTATTCATTGATGAAAACTATTAATTGACAGCGGCATGATATATGTGCACATGCATTATTCTTGATAAATTGATGAGTATGCTATGATGATTGATGACATTCTTGATGATTATATGTTATTGGCATTCATGTAGATAAAGAATGGTAGTTATGATGCTAGATGAGTAATAATCTCGATGCAAAGTTAGTAAACTGTTAATGATGGCTGAATTTGTGAATTATGTGGTAGCGAACATGAGATATATGAAATTTATGCCTTAAAGTGATAATGTATGATATATGCATTTTTATGCATGTTTTACATGCCGAAATGCCCCGTTCTGTAACATCCGAAAACCCGGCCTAGTTGTGAGTAGGTCGGTGGCAAGTTGGAGTGTGTTTGTTTATGCGTATTTATGATTAATTATGTGATTAAAATGAATAATTGATATCGCATGATTTTATGAGTTAGAAAAGTTGGGTTTAGGACAAGGGTTATAGAGAATACCTCGTTGTGTGTTAATTACTTTTAAAGAATTAATTAATAAGGACGATGTTAATATATCATTTGTATGTATGTTAAATTGATTATGATTATATACGTATGCATGTGTATGTGGGTATTTGTGAAATTGCATGATTTTATGGTGACACCTCATGCTTTGAATTAGGAAGTATGTGTGTGCGTGGGTTTTGGATAAGCACACAACTAGTTTATCACCTCCTCATTAGTGAACTTTCTTGAGCGTGTGTTGTGTGTGTTGTTTTGAAAAGAAGAAACTGAAAACAAGACTTGAAACTTGGATTTTGGAAGTTGTTAATTCAAGGTTGAGGTTGGTATGCATTCCTTATTGTTTTGAATTAAGAGTTATGTCCAACATGCTATGATTATTGCTACTTATTTTCTGGGTTTTCATGAAGAACACCATGGTTGAGTATGGATGAAACTTAACAAGTGGGTTTTGTTGATTTTGATGTCTTTGATGATTTCATGTGTTCTTGATGATTCTAAAGCATGCTATATGAAGTTTATATGGGTTTAGAATTGTTAGTAATTGATTTCCAGATATATACGTATGATTGGATATTTGTATGGTGCTGGAAGATGAAGAAAAGTTGCAGGTTTGATTCTGGAAATTTGAAAAACGCGACGCGTCCAAAGATGGAACGCGACGCGTTCTTGGTGTATTGCGAATTCGAAGTGGTTGACTTCGAATTCGAAGTGGTCTTCGTACGAAGGGAGGGGCGCTCGAAGCCTTCATGGCTCGAAGTGGTCCGCTTGAAGTCCTCTTGGTTCGAAGGGGGGAGCTCGAAGCCTTCATGGTTCAAAGTGGCCGCTCGAAGTGGCCTTGTTCGAAGGGCTGTTCGAAGCCCGAGGTGACGCGTCAGGGTGTTGGACGCGACGCGTCCTCGATAATTCAGGATTTGAAGCTTTTGGTTGTTTATCAAACGTGATGCTTTTATGTGTTTATACTTTAGGTGTTTCTAACTTGTTGTGCATGGTTAGAATGGATATAAATATCTCTGTTGATATATATTTATGAATCGGATACTGATTTCAATTTTATTATGTTCTCAGGAACGGACAAGACTCAGTAACATTAGACCACTGAGTGGAGTTTGAGAACAATAGGTGAGTGGATGTTTAACTCACAGATGGTATTAGTTGCAACTGGTTTTGGTTGCAACTGTTTATGGAATGATACATGGATAGACTTTATGTTTGATGATTGATTAACTGGTTGTTTGCTAATTAATCGTTGCATCAGTGATATGTATACATGATTATTTGAGAGGTCAGCTCGGCAAGGCTATGGGTTGGGTTTGTTTGCTATTGGCTAATCAGTATTTGGATCTTTTGATGCATCCGTTGCAACTTAAGGGTAATACTGTGTGAGAATAACAAATGAACTATCGGTAAACCTTTGCTTTGGCCGGCATTGGT